>CAUYQG010065219.1:0-26100 GCA_963574415.1 Tarsius wallacei | reverse complement strand
CCATTCTTAGGGGAAATGATTCCAATTTCCACCCATTGAGCAAAATGTCGGCTGTGCGTATAACATAGATGGTTCTTACTGTTTTGAGGAATGTTCCTTCTATGCTTAGGTGCTCAAGGATTATTATCAAGAAGGGATGCTGGATTTTGTCAAATGCATTTACTGCATCTAATGAAATAATTGTGTGGTTCTTGGTTTTACATCTCTTAATGTACTGAATTATGTTTATGGTCTTGCAAATGTTGAACCAACCCTGCATCCCAGGAATGAAGCCCATCTGGTCATGGTGGATTATGCTTGAAATGTGTCATTGAATCCGATTTGCTAAAATATTGTTGGAAATTTTTGTGTCTACGTTCATCACAGAGATTGGCCTATAATTCTCTTTCCTTGAGGGGTCTTTGCCAAGTTTGGGTAACAGTATGATGGTAGCTTCCTAAAATGATTTGAGTAGAATTCCATCATTCTCAATTGCTTGGGATACATTCAATAAGATTGATATTAACTCCTCCTTATATGTCTTGTAGAATCCAGCTGGGAAGCCATGTGGTCTTGGGGGGTTTTTATTGGGGAGACTTTTTATGACTGAGTCCATTTCCCAGATTGTTATTGATCTGTATAGAGTTTGAATTTCTTCTTGTTTCAACCTTGGAAGGTGTGTGATGTGAGAAAATCCTCCATTTCCTTTAGGTTTTCAAGTGTATTTGCTTAGAGATGTTCACAGGAATCTCTGATAATCTTTTGAATTTCTTCAGAATCAGTTGTGACTTTTCCTTTTACTTTTCTATTTGTGTTTATTTGATCTCTCTCTCTCTCTCTGTCTCTCTGTCTCTCTCTCTCTCTCTCTCTGTCTCTCTCTGTCTCTCTCTCTTTCTGTCTCTCTCTCTCTCTCTCTTTTAGTCAATCTGGTGAGGAGTCCATCAATCTTTTCCAAGAACTAGTTTGTTTTTTGGTTTTTTTTTTTTTGTCTTGTTGACTTGTGGTCTTTCTGTTTTCTTAATGTGTGCATGAATTTTCCTCTTAACACTGATTCCATGGCATCCCAGAGATCTGATAAGATGTGTCTTTATTTTTGTTTCTTTCCAGGAGTCTTTTTATTTCTGTCTTGAGTTCCATGTTTATCCAGAAGTCATTCAGCAGCATGTTGTTTAGTATCTGTGTCTGTGTGTTTGAAGGAGGATCTTGTTGGTGGCAACATATCTATTTATTCCACTGTGATCTGAGAAGATGAATGATATTATTTTAATCTTTTGAGATTTGTTCATGCTTGATTTATATCTGAGAATGTGATCGATCTTGGAGTATGTCCCTTATGCTGATGAGTAGAATGTACCTCTGTTGATGTTGGGTGGAGTGTTCAGTAGATGTCTATTAAATTCATTTGATTGAACATTGAGTTAAAGCTCTGAATCACCTTGTTGGTTTTTTGTCTCAATGATCTATCTAAAGCTGTTAGTGGAGTATTTAGGCTTTCAAATATGATTGTGTGAGTCAATTTTCTCTCTTAGTTTACTTAGTAGTAGCTTTATGAAACCTAGTATCCTGTGTTGCGTGCATATATGTTTAGGGTGGATATTTCTGGCTGGCAGATTGAGCTTTTTATCATTATGTAGTGTCTTTCTGTCTCCTTTTTAACTTTTGATGTCTTGAATATTGCTTTCTCTGATATCAGAATAGCTTTTCCATTCACCTGAAAGATAATTTTCCCATCTCCAACTTTGAGTCTGTAGGTATCCTTTGTATTGAGATGAGTAGGTCTTGGGTCATACTTTTTAAAATCCAGTTTGTCACTCTGTGTCTCTTCAGTGATGCATTTTGTCCATTCATGCTCAAGTTGATTATTTAAATGTGAGAGTTTATCCCTGTCATAGGACTCTTATGGGTTGCTTTGTTTCATTTTAACTTTTGTATTTATATATATGTGTGTTTTCATTTTTGTGAGTGTTCTGTATGCTCTGTTGAATCTGTTTTTGTCTGTACTTTTGTGATGGGTATGACCATTCTTTATTTATTTATTTTTTCTGTGTTCAACACCTTCTTAAGCATCTCCTGAAGGGCTGGTCTGGAGGCAGCATATTATCCTAGGGATTGTATGTCTGGGAAGGATTTTAATTATCGTTACTGATGAAGCTTAGTTTGGTGGGGTAGGAAATTCTTCATTGGAATTGCTTATCTTTAAAAATGTTAAAAATTGGACTCCAGTTCCTTCTGACTTGCAGTGTTTCTACAGATAGGCCTGAACCAATTTTGATGGGTCTTCCCTGGTTCCCCGATAGGTATTCTGACCTTACTCTCCTGCTGCGTTTAGGATTTTTTCTTTCTTTCTTTCTTTCCTTCTTTCTTTTTTAAACTTTATTTTATTATAAAGATGTGAGGTATAAGTTAGGATTAGGTATGTAAGTAATGTATGTGTAGATGAAGTTTAGGCTTCCAACTGGTTCTTACTTCCCCTGGTTTAGGATCAGGTACCCTCTGTGTTGTTATGTGCCACCCCCACTTCCTCCTTCCTGTGGCAGTGTCTTGGGATTGCTGTATACTCTATTGTGCTATTGTGATTAACATTCAGGTCCCACTTATGAATGAAAACTTGTGGTTTTGGTTCTTCGTTTCTGTAATAGATTGCTAGGAATGATTGTCTCCAGCTCCATCCAATTTGCTGAGAAGTCCATAATTTTGTCCTTCTTTATGACTGCATAATATTCCATCATGTGTATGTACCACGGTTTCTTTATCCAGTCTACTTTCAATGGGCAGTAGGGTTGGTTCCATGTTTTTGTTATTGTGAATGGTATGGCAATAAACGTGTGTGCGGGTGTCTTTTTTGTAGAAAAATTTGTGCTACTTTGGGTATATTCCCTGGAGGGAGATTGCTGGATGAGATGGAAGGTCAATTTCTAGCTAGACTTTTTTCTTTCATGGTTACTTTGTGGAGGCAGATTACTATGTGTCTTGGGATTAGTCTTCTCACGTGATACCTTGCAGGAGTGCTCTGACTGTCTTATACTTGAATGGCAAAATGAGGAAAGTTTTCTTAGATGACCTCATGGAATCCTTGTTCTTTGGTTTCTCTCTTTTCCTTTCTGCTTCAGGTATGCCAACCAGGCATAGATTTGGCTTCTTGACATTGTCCCACATTTCTTGAAAGCTTTCCTCTTTCTTTTTTAGTTTCCCTCCTCCCCCATATTTTTGACTGATTGGATTAATCACATACCTTAGACTTCACACTCTTCAATTCTTTCCTTTGCTTGTTGATTCTGCTTCCTATATTTGCTACTTTGTCATTGATTTTGATAATGGTGTTCTTTATTTGTATTATTTCAAGATAGACTTTTTTTGAATTTGGTCAACTCCATTTTTACCTCCTGTATGATTTCATTGAGTTTTGATTCTTTTTTCTCTTGGTTCTTGTTCACTTTTGGCATCTAATCTTTGATTTCTGTGGCTGTCATCTGGGGCAGGTCATTCTGGGATGGTTTCCATTGTTTGTTCTCTGATAGCTTCTTTTTTTAGACACTGTCTGTTTAGGACTCTGAGGGTTGCCTGTGTTTTTTAATTGATTTTTCCTCATTTGTGACAGGTCGCTTTTTCTTTTCTATAATTCACCACTCAGTGAGAGAGGGGAAAGTATTTGCTTTTGCTACTTGCTCTACCCTGTGGCAGATTACCATTACTGCAGGTTTTCTCTCCTGCTTCCAGACTAGTCAGACCAGTTTTCAGCTCCAGCTGCATGTGACTTATTGCTCATGTCCAGCGGGGAGGGAATCAGCCAACTCAGAGCACCTTAGATTCGCTCACCCTACTCCTTCACAAGGCAAGACTTTAGTTCCTGTACTAGCCTGATGCACGATGGGGGATAGGGCATCTAGAGTCCTGCACCTGCAGTCAGTTTCTGATCTCTGTGTGTTCAAAGAGACATTTGCTCAATGCAAGGTGTTTCTCCATCCAAAAGCGTTTAAGGTGTCTTCAGTTATCAGTGGTTGGATGCCTACTCTTTGCTTTGCTAGTCAAGAGAGGCACTGATCTGTCTCTCCCCTAACTGCTGACAGTGAGCTTGCCAGTCAGATTTCCTCAGCAAGTAGGTTCTTTCCTGCCTGGGAGCTAGCTGCCTTGGTGTTGGCTGGCATGCGGGTTTTGTTTCCCATTCTACTTGGTCTCTGGTTGTCCATCCATGTGGCCTGACTAGGACTCTTCCTGCTTGGGACCAATGGCATGCACATGGCTGGGAGGGGTTAAACCAACTCAAAGTGTCTAGAAACACTCATTCCTCTCCTTCATCAAGCTGAACTTCCATTTCTGTCAAAGCCTGGCACAGGTTAGGAGATGGGGTGCCTGGGATTCCACATCTGCTGTCACTTTCTGGTCTCTGTGTGTTCAAAGAATCCTCTACTGGGTGCCAGGAATTTCACCATCCACACGTGTTCAGGATGCTTCTGTCTTTTGGCATGTAGGTTCCTCCTTTCTGTCTTGCTAGGCTAGAGAGATGCTGGTCTACTGCTCCATAATGGCCACCTTTCCCCTCACTTGGAAAGATTGTTTTTGAGCTGAGACCTGAATTAATTACCAGAGCTAGCCAGGCAAAAAATTTGTGGGAGGGAGTATTTTAGGCAAAAAGGAAGTGTAAATGCCCTAAAGGAGAGGAATCTTGGTTGTTCTGAGGAACTAAAAAGTTATAATGTCTGGAAAAGAAGTGGGAAGGCTAGTGTTAAGTGATAAAGATATAGAAAGTAGCTATAATACTGAGTGATCTTTCACAGCAACAAAGATCTGAGTATCACATGTTCTCACTCATAAGTGGACCTTGAGCATCTATCATAATACTATAAGAAAAGGATTGACATTGGTGGGAATCTATGGGGGGAGGGACGGGGAAGGCAAGGGTGGTGAGATTAATGGTAGTCAATATCTATCTGGGGACGGGGGGTGGACACTCCTTATCAACAAGGGTGCCTGAGCGACGCATATTTGTATACCTAACCCTTAACTATACCCCAAAATTTTAAAATAAAAAATATGTTTTAAAAAAAAGAAAGTAGCATGCTAAATACTTTGGTTTTATTCTGTGTGATGGAAGTGGCAATGGAAAGATTTCAGTGAGGAAATGTACTTCTCTTGTTGGGGCTGCATATCTTCTTTCTGATTGCATTGTGGAGATTCTAATGTATTTAGGACTGCTGAAAAGGGTGCATAGATAAAGTGAAATTAATGCAGAGGTCAAACTAGACATTGTGGTGGCTGAAGCAGGTACATTATGATAAAGACTGGTTGCATTTGAGAAATATTTTAAAAGTAGTGCTCACAGGTCTTGCTAAGAGGGGCCAGGAAAGGAGGAGTCAGGGAAGATCCCAAGGTTTGGGATCTGTAGTAAATAGTATCATTTTTTGAGAAGGGGAGGATAGAAACAGAAATAGAATTAGATGGAGTCTAGATAACAAGTTTAGATGTGATAGTTACTAAATTTCTATTCATTATTTAAGTGGTGCTATTAATTAAGTCATTGACTATGAGTCTGGAGGTCTGGGCTGCCAAGGAGTGAATATATATGTGGGATGTGATGGCATAATACCTAGTTCAGATGTTTCCTGGGTTGCTGGACAAAGGAAAGTTGCACATTCCAGGAACTGCAAAATACCACTGTTGTAATTTATCTGACAAGGTAATTGCAAAAAAATCAGAACTTCTCAGTTTTATAATGCAGTTATGCATATAGTTTAATATTAGTATTAAGAAACCTAGGAAACTATCTTTGGATAGCCTATAAGCTACAATTATGTTTCCCTGCTATTTTCTTGGCTAGATTCTACTCACATTAATATTCTAGCATTAGCATCAGTGTGCTTAATTACACAGCATTCTTTGGTCATCTGCATTGTCATTTCAAGTTCAATAGAGATCAACTGGGGTGCAACCTATAACATGCTTTCTAAAAGATTTATTATTTTGCATGGTAAAATTAATAAATCATGAATTCCAGAGAACTATCAACAGCTCATGAAGTGTGGTGTCAGGTCAAATTTTGTTCTTCACCTTGATATGAATGTCATAATGAATAGGCAAGAAACTATCTTTATTCATTTTATGTTTTGAAAGAATATTTAAAAATGAAATTATGTACCTTAAGTATTTAAAGAATGAACATGTTCATGGAGAGCATAACTATTAATTATAAGATGAATTTAGTTTGTTGAATAGATTTATATAGTGATAATATGTCCATATTTTATACACCAAGATACAAATTAGTTTCCTGTTCTACATTATCAACATAGAGTAAATTATATTTTAAAAGAAAATAGGCTATCCTATCTCTTTTGAGGAGTCATATGATCCTCATATTAAATTAGCTCTGTACCCACCCAGACACACACACAACCTCTCACTGCCCTCCCCCAAATTCCAGAATGTTGTGAAATGTACTCTAGTTTCTTCTATATCCTTTCAGGAATGGGGTGGCTAATATCCTTATATATGAGTTTATGTTTAGCACTCTTAAAGAAAAATTGCCCTGGCAGAACTAAACAGGGCCAGAAGACCTAATTCAAGACTACTATTACTACAGGGGTGAAACACTATAGATGCAACTACACTGAAACAAAAGATGGTAGAATTTTTAATCCCTGGATTGAGCTAGTGGAAAAATACTGGAGGATATGAATGGGTAGTTTGATCAATGTTAATTGGTCAAGTATGTTTGCTAATTGATGTGTATCAAAGTTAGAATCTGTCTAGTTTATTTTGTATTGCTGTAAAGGAATATCTGAGACCAGGTAATTTATAAAGGAAAAAAATTGTGTTTGTCTTAATATTCTGTATTGCTGGGATATGCAAGATTAGGCATCGGCATCAAGTGAGGACCTCAGCCTGCTTCCACTCATGGTAGAAGGTGAGGGGAAGCTGGCATGTGCAGAGACCACATGGTGAGAAAGGAAGCAGGGAAGGGGCAATGAGTCATGCTTTTCTGAACAACCATCTCTTGTGGGAAGTAATTGAGTGAGAATTCACACCCCCATGGAATTGCATTAATATATTCATGAGGGATCTGTTCCCATGACCTGAACGCCTCCCATTATTACCCACCTCCAACACTAGTATCATATTTAAATGTGCAGTTTGGGGAGGAACAAACATTCAAACCATCAGAGTATTCTACCCTCTTATAGAGACTGGGAATGGGGGTATTATGTTTCTTGATGACTGTGTTCCAAAGGGAAGACTCTCAGGTTTTTGAGAAAGATGTTCTTGAGTTATAAAATTGGCTAGGGGCTGGGAGAGGATTTACATCTCAAAGGGGCAGACAAAGAATTTACAGTTCCAAGCTTTCTAAAGTAAATGCTCCATGAAGAGGGAGGTCAGGAGCCTATAATCAGAAAGAAACCTGCTGAAGTCTAGTCAAGCTGCAGGAAACTTAAGATTGTCTTGGTCAGCACATTGTATACTCTGTACCAATGCGGTGTAGATATTCTTAGTCATTTTTAAAGAAGGAAAATCCATACCTCATAGAAGTATTTTAATTGGCAGAAAGCATAAGAAGAGCTGTTTTGGCTTATAATCTTAACCATATAATTTACTAAATTTTTCTCAGTTTGCTTAAAGTTGCTTGTGGAGGTTAGAGGTCTTTTTGCCCAGGGCTGACGGCTTTTGGGTTTGGAGATTTCTCTAGGCCCCCAAACAAGTTAAAATCCTCTGAGCTGAATTGCCTCAGGTGGGACATGAACTTTAAGTTCCTGTTACTTGTCTTTCAGGGACTCTCAAGTTCAGAGTCTCTGGGGACAAAGTCAAACAGTGGAGATAGGAGGAAAGATGGAAATTTTAAAAAATTAAATATACTGTATTTATCAACTTAAATGTATTTTAATAAATTGTATTTTATTAGAGGGTTACTTGGCCTTTCTTCTGTTTCTGAGGGTTTTTTTCTAACCTTCTGTAAAATTAAGATAATAATAATAAAATTTACTCATTAGATTTTTTTTATACTTACACAAATTAAACTGTTTGGATTATAGAAAAAGTTTTCTATTGTTCTATTTCTTGGTGTTTCTCATCTGTCTCTATGCTACATTTACTCTCAGAGAGGCACTGAGTCTTTTCATCTTTGGGTCTCTGGTGCTTTATGTAGGACATCATAAATATTTGTTGATTGAATGACAAGTAAAATTGTGAGCAACACTAGCACCTTTATAGGCTAGTGTCTCCCAAATCAGGCTGTCTATCAGGATCATATACAGATTCTCAACTGGCCAGACTCCAGGGTATGCAAGGAGGAACAAGTCATACAGTGTTACTAGAGTAGAGGTTTAAGGAAGTGTAGTATAGCACTTGAGCCTTGAAAATTATAAAGGTGGCCTTGTAGGATATATCATTTTGGACTTGATTATCTGGTTGATGGAGTTATGGATGGATTTTAAGCAGGGAGCAAAATGTCCAGGGTCATTCAATAGTAGCCAACTTAGTGCCAGACACATACTGGATTCTCAGAAGATAATTTTTGAATGAATAGGATAGTATGCTTAATCATTTAAAAATACAAAATAAGGAATAAAGTAGATCTTTATGTGTTGATATTGAAAGATATTTAACATCACTTTTAAATGAACCAGGGCAATTTTGGACCAGTATGTGTAGTATATTTCCATTTGTATTTTTTAAAAATATGTATGTGTTTGCATGTATGTGTGTGCGGGTGGGTGGAGGGTGGTGGATTAGTAGACATGTAAATCCTAAGATAATTCCAAAGAAACTTTTTTATAGTATCTAAATATTAGGAGTGGAATTAGTGGGGAATGGGGTGTTTATACTATATTTCATACAATTTGCATTATTTGAATTACTTACTAAAATGCATTAATTATTTTTGTGCTGATGACGATGTTGATGTGGGTAATGATGGAAGAATAAAGAAGCTCCCCAGGTAATTCAGAAGTGTAGCCAGTTTTGAAACATCCTGGAATGTAGCCTATTGAATTATGTTTGCATTCTGTTTATGATAGGATTAGAGCTAAAACTAGAAGGAGGGGAAAGTGGTATTGCTTCCTCTTATTGCCCATATACATGTTGTTTTCTATAATCTCCACATTATTTACAATTACAACTTTACTAAACATAACTTCATATAACTTGCTATACAGATGGTCTCCAGTTTACAATGGCTTGACTTACAATTTTTCAACTTTACAATAATGTGAAAGCCATATGCATTCAGTAGAAAGTGGTAGGATATGCTCTCAAGATGCTGGGCAGTGGTACAGCCCTGTCAGCCATGTAATCACAAAGGTAAACGACCAATACTCTGCAGTGCACTGTGTTGTCAGATGACTTTGCACAACTGTGGGCTATTGTAAGTGTTCTGAGCACATTTCAAGTAGGATAAGCAAAGCTAAGATGTTTGGTTGGTTAGATGTATTAAATACCTTTTTGACTTACTATATTTTCAAATTATGGGCAGTTTACTGGGGCATAACAACATTATAAGTCACAAAGCATCTGCATTATGATAGAAGTTTTATTAACTATATACTTTATTAATGATCAATGAAAAATATTTTAAATATTTACATTCACAACTTTACAGATTTAGCACCCAATTTCTGATGAAATTTATATTATTTAAAGTTAAGCTGTAACATTAAACACTTTTACATGCCAAATGCAGTCTTAGCATCATGGCTTTGTGTGATTGTAGTCATCTTTTTTTTTTTTTCAATCAGTATTTTTTATTATCATATTGTGGGGTACAGTTAAGGATTAGGTATACAAATATGCTTCGTTCAGACACCCTTGGTGATAAGAGGTGTCTCCCCGTTGTAGTCATCTTTTATAGTGCTTTACTATTTCAGGTATTCAGGCTCTAGTTTCCAGTTCACATGGGGATAGGCAATTTAACATAAGGGACCATCTGGAGATATTCTAATTTACACAAAGGTGATATAGCTGACCTGAAAATAATATTTATTTGATCCAAAATAATAAAAACAGAATTAAGCCAAAATGTGGACAAGAGGTGAGAGTAAAGGAAAGGTGTTTGTGTTAGTATAGGGCATGGTATAGTGCAAAATTCAAAAATAATTGTTAAAGTAAAACTCTTAAAAACAGCAAAAACTTATTATTTTAAAATAAAGACGTATATTATAGAATAAACAGTGGAAAAGTTGACAATTCTTTCTGGAAAATGTAGGAACTTTGGATGATAATAAGTGGGTTTTTTTTATTATAAGCCTTTTCAACTTCATTTCGAACTGCAAAAAAAATGCAGTTTCAATTTATTAAACTATATTACCTGGAATAGGTGAGGAAAGTGTTCTAATAGATAAAGGAATATAAAGTAGATGATAAGATCTGGTAGTTGAAATACATGTTAGACTAAACAAAACAAAATAGAGAGAGGCATGGAGGTAATAAGCTAAATTACTCTTTCCACATCCTTCTGTCTACTGATATAAAAAAAGAGTAAAGTACTGATTTAGGCTACTGACATGCTATACAGATGGCCTTCAATTTACAATGGCTTGACTTACAATTTTTCAACTTTACAATAATGTGAACGCCATATGCATTCAGTAGAAAGTGGTAGAATATGCTCTCAAGATGCTGGGCAATGGTGCAGCCCTGTCAGCCATGTAATCATATGTAATCCATTTTCAATAGATAAATCTTGAAAACAGAGTAGTTGAAAGGTGCCAAGCACACACACACACACACACACACACACACACACAAACTGCTACATATTGTATGATTCCATTTATATGATATATTCAAACAGCAAATCCCATAGAGAGAGAAAGCACAAGATTCCTTGTCAAAAACTGAGGGAAGGCAGACACAATGGGCAGTGACTGCTAATGGGTATGGAGTAACTTTTGGGGATGATGACAAGATTCTTGAATTAGAGAGTGGTGATGGATGCACAACTCTGTGAATATGCTAAAAACCACTGGATTGAACATTTAAAAAGGTGAATTTTATGATATATGAATTATATCTCAGTTTTATAAATTGTCTCGTGACTGTCTGCCCAGATGTGGTCATGTGAGTAAGAGAAGGGATTTAACTAGTAATTCAATCCATAGGACCTGTATGGGAAGAAAGCAGTTTATGTGGTCTAATTTTTTCCAATTGCAACTCTGTGCCTCTTAGTCACTAGATAATTACTCAAGTGCACTTGTCTCCTAATTTGGGTGCAAGGCTGATGGATGGTGGTGACTGCACCCACAAAATCCCAGTGAAAGTTTTTGTAAAACTCAATTCAGAAGGACATGATGTGTGTATGTGTGGGGAGGGGTGGTAAAAGGGAGTGAGCGTTTTCTTTTTCAGTGAATTGGCACAGATATTATGTTGCAAAAGCCTTGTACTGTAGTGAATGAATGTATGAATAGTAGATGCTGCTGCAACAGAATCTCTCAAGATGAGGCTCAGGATATATATTTTTATAAACACTACTTTATCTTTTTTATATGGGTTCTCATTGTGTTACCCAGCCTAGGAGTACAGTAGCATGATCATAGCTCATTGCAACCTCAAACTCCTGGGCTCCAGTGATTCTCCTGCCTCAGTCTCCTGAGTAGCTGACACTACAGGCACACAAAATCATGCCCCACTAAATTTTGTTTTTTAATTTTTGTCTTTCTATGTTGCCTATGCTGGTCTTGAACTCCTGGTGGCAAGTGATCCTCCAATTTTGGCCTCTCAAAGTGCTTGGATTATAGGCATGAACCATGTGCCTGGCCAACATTCTATTTCTAACACACAACCCAAGATGTGAATAACTTTCCTAAACAATCAAGAAAATTGCATCCATTTTCTACCTCATTTTGTCCAAGTAGGTAGACAAACAATTGTGAGCATGGGATTTGGGAAGGCAGTAATTCAGTCAGTCTTCACACTAAGAGTTTATGGTGGTGACTTGCTGCTTTGGAAAATTTGTCCTTTAAGCTAGTTTATTAAACTAGTTTAACGTAAAGCAAAATACCAATTAAAAAATGGATTTCCTGAATTGGAACTTTATCTCAAGCCAAGACTGTTCTATCTTTACATTTCATTAGGAAAAAGTAGCTACATTGTATACGGTTTCTTTCCAAGAGTTACTATTCCTGGCCTGGCAATGGGAGATTGTCTACAGAGCACCAGGGTCAAACAGACCATGGTTAAGTTTTTATATTATTATAAAGTTCTATATGATTTTTACTTTTCTACTTTTCAGATGTGTGCAGTTCCTGTCTGCACATTCCATTATGCTCACTTCACATATTTTGAGAATAGAATCCTCCAAACCTGAGTGCCTTTAATTTCCAGCAAGATTTGTGTATGTGTGTCTCTTGTGTGCTATGTGCAAAGTTAAGTCAGTCAATTACCTTTCTGTTAGTCTTTTTTCCTTGGTCTTTCTCCTCTGGAGAAATACTATTTCCGGAAAGTATTCTTTTATTATCATCACACTTCAGTGTACCCCTTTAAGCATAACTTCTGGAAGGGAAGGAAAATGTTATACCTCATTTGTTCTTTATAACTTGTGCCTAAGGTTTACTTTGGGCTGCTTGTAACCTCATGCCTATGTTAACTAGATCCCAGGTGTACTGTTCAGAAACTTAGTTGATTTTTGCCCTAAGGTGCGTTTGCTTCAGCAAAATTTAAGTGCCTGCTTAGAATTAGTTTTGATATGTTGAACACTACAGAAACTGCTTTCTTTAATTATATCTAACCCACGTAGTGTCCATGATGCTGGAATATTAGTGCAGTACAATTTTCCTGTGCTTGGTAAGAACATCTAGAAGTTAGTTGCAGAATATATAGCCTACATATTTGAAAAAATTTTCAGACTTAATCTGTCTTGTCTTGAGGCTCTCTGTACAGTAACATTCCAGTTAAAAAATAGTATTGCATAAAACAACTTTGCTATTTGCAAGTGTGATGACTTGAAACCATTAAACCTCCAAACTGTAAATGCAATTAAGAATAGGACACTAAGGACCCAGCACAGCACAAAAAAGTATTGTGCTGTGACCCAAGTGGTGTTTCTGGTTTTCTACTAGACTAATATGTGGGTTAGCAGTTCCTATTTTTGAATGTTATGTTCTGTTCTTCCAGCAAAATCCGTAAGCTTGGTGCATAATTATTTCAAAATGGAAATTCTTTGCCACAAACATACTCCCTTTGCCACTTTTAAGTGCTTAAATGAATTAAAAGCCCAGGCTCTGGCTCAAGCAACTCTCCCACCTTAGCCTCCCTAGTAGGCAGGACTACAGGTGCACATCATCAGAGCCAGCTAATTTTTAAAAATGTTTTGTAGAGATGAGGTCTTACTGTGTTGTCCAGGCTGGTCTTGAACTCCTGACTTCAAGTCATCCTCTCTCCTCAGCCTCCCAAGTGCTAGATTACAGACATGAGCCACTGTGCCTGGCATACTTGGAGAACTCTGGTGAATACTGAGTCCAACCTCTAGGGAATCTAATTTAACATATTTGGGGGAATGTTTAGGTATCAGAATTCTTAAACCTTTCCTAGTGATATTAATTGTCAACCAAAGTTAGAAGCTTTGTGACTCTCTTAGTTTTGACTTCTCATTCCATAAATGATTGGAAACATGATTATCTGACTGCCTGCTGGACATGTGGACAACACGTCCTCAGGTATCTCTTCTGCAAAAACTTTTTCCAATTCAAACCTGCTCTTCCTGCTATCTTCTCTCACCGTCTTGGTAAGAACATCTAGAAATTAGTTGTAACTTAGCACCATTTATTTTCAAGAACTTATATATTCATTCAAAAGAATATTGGATAAGTTACTACGTGTCCAGCTCCAAGCCTTTTTATCTGAACTCCCTTACTCCATGTTGCTTCAATATTTGAATCTCTTCAGTGACTATTTTCACCCATGGATAAAGTCAAAGAAAACACATCATCCACAGCTACCTTCATAACTCTCAAGTCTCAGGTCCTACCAGTTGCTGTGTAAGCTTGGGCTCTAGTAAGACTGAGAAGTTTGTCATTCTCTGTGCATACCATACTATTTCACACTTCTGAGTATTTACCCTTCTATCCCACTAGTTACCTTTCATCTGGCTAGTTCCTAGTCACACATCAAGGCTTCGATCAGCCTTGATTTTTTTTTAAATTTAACTAAGCCAAATGCATTACCTTATTAAGGATATTTGTGTTTTTTAAAAACAGTGAAAAACAAGCAGTACTTTAATGAAAACTTTAAGTTAAATCTATCTAACAAATACTTATGCCTTTGAACATTTCTGGGAATCAGTCTCTGAACCTCCATGCCACTGAGACTTTCATATTGTACAATACATTTAGCAAAACACCTTTGTGTTATTTTAAACCTGTCTGATTTCACTTATGCCCCCCTCTGGACTGTAAACTCATAAAGGCATGTCTTACTCATCTGTGCATGCTCATGTACTAATACCCAACCCATTCACTTTATTGTTTATTGGAGTGAACTAATCTGGGATATGGCATATTGGCACACAGCTCGCGAAGTGATATTGAAGCTCAAAGGAAGTCAAAGCTAACAGTTTGTAAGTAAAGAAACAAGGAAACTCAAAAGGTCAGTGGTGGGAGTGTAAGACTGACCTGCATGCTTCAGTTACCACACAGGGCATGATTATGCTACAGCTTAGGACAGTAACTGATGTGAATAGTGATAAACCCAGGTCAACAAGACAAGGTTAAATATGTCCTACGACGATGCTTAAAAATTTAATCAGTCATAAAGGCATAGGAAAGATATGGGAAGTTTTGCTTATGAGAAAAAGATGTCTTATTCTATAATGATACTAGGTATAGTATATATTATGCATTATGCTACTGCTGTCTCAATTTCACTTTGTACATGTATTTCAGCCAGAGAAAGTTTCTGGCCGGAGTCATATAAGCTAATATCATTAAGTGAGACCTATTATTTAGTCTCAAACTTTAAAAAATGTGACCTATTACCCCTGATGTCATTGATCTACAGAGTACCAGGTAGGGAAATAAGCAAGATGAAAACTTCACTTTTGGGAAAATTCATACCAAAGCTGTTGCCAAATTCACAGGCTTGAAAATAGTTAAATTACTTTCCATTTTAAGATATTCATAAGTTCTTAATATATAGCACCTGTATAAAACACCTCTGCCTTTCATTTTAAGTTTTCAAAGAATAAAATACTTTACATTTGTGTAGTATTGTTGCTGCCACATGTGGAATTCTGCAGATGTTAGAAATAGCTTCATAATTATTTTTTAGTTCTGACCCTTCATCTGAAAAATGCAGATAACAATGGAGCTTTTACTAACTATAAAAAGGGCTTCTTGTAATGATCTAAGGTAATATATAAATGGTCTTTGTAAATGACAAAGTACATGTCAGTAATACTATTTATTAATGATTTTACAAAACTGAATGCATAACACTGTCAAGAATAATTGTGTTTTTAAAAAGAGTGAAAAAAGCAGTATATTAGGGCAAGTTTAAATTAATTTAATGAATACTCTCTAATACCATCTAAGCATGAGGCGTTATGGTTGCTGTAGATGAGGATGAAGGGTAGAAATAAGTAATTCCTGCCTTCATTTAGGTATAAGATATATAAATAATATCTAAGAAGAAAAGGTGGAATGATAGAAGCTGCCATTGTGAAACAAAAGTGTGCTGTGGTATGGATGATCTTTCTGTTAGGAGGATCAAGTGCAATTTACTAGGTTTTATAAGTAGAAATGGTAGTGAAAGAACGTTCCAGGATGAGAGACTGTAAAGCACATGTGGGAAAAGATAATTTGAAGATAGCTAAGGTCCTGACATTGCTGGAGTATAGAGGAGAAAAGCCAGTTTCAGATCTTGGAGAGTCTTAATGAATTTGATCATAATATCATAAAGAAGGTCGAGAAATTTAAGTTTTGGGTAGAAAAGGGGATAGCATTGCAGCAGTATTTCAGGAATAAATTTCTGACTATATAAATGACTACATTGTCATGGAGATGCAATTAAATTCAAGACTTCACATTCTCTGTGTCTGGGTAGTTTTTTGAGAATTAATGTTATCAACAAGTTATTTCATTTTTTCTTAGCATAAAGAAAATTGATTCTCTGAAAGATTAGTAGGAAGTCAATCTGTGAGCACAGGCTTTCTAAAGCAAACTTGAATTTAAATTTTGTCTTCAAAGTTCAGTTGCTGGGTTATCTTGGGAAAACTATTCAACCTATTCAAGCTTCTGTTTTGTTCTAGTAAAATGGAGATCATAAGAACTTAGAGAATCACTGTCCTAATTGAGATATTCTTACCACATTATCTAGCATGTGATAAGCATTGGATTAATGGTAAATATTATTTTTATGATGTAAGTTACCATTGTATTATAAAAGTGAACTTATAGTTAATATAAAATGTTTAATCATATTATGTTCAGGAAAATTAGTGAGATTTCAACTAATTATTTTTAAAAAGCAACTACTTTATTTTCCATTGCTGGAAATAGGAAAATAAAAATGCAGAAATGCACCTCAACCCCTTGTGGCCCCACTTAAATGAAAATATGCTTATAAATTAATCACCAGAGCTTCCCCAGTAACCGTGTTCTTAAAAATCTGTGCTCACAAAACTGGCTAAATTGGACATATCTCCATAAAGTAGGCAACAGCCCTTATGCATGTTTAGATGACAAAGGTTCTGTCTTGTTTTTTTTAGCGCTGGATGTCTGCAGAGACATCACATTATAGCCTGTGGGTGCAGGAAGTTGAAGCCAGCAGTATGGAAGGCAGGTCCTTATCTATAAGGATGCATGCCAGGGTAACATTACCGTGTGGGGGTTGTACCATGCTTAGGATCTGGGCTTCATCCTGGCAGGAGAAGAAACTGGGTCTTACATTTATACCCAGGATACTGTCAGTACTTTAACGTTTAATGTAATATACTAGCATCACTTGGGACTAATATATGAATCCAAACGCCAAACCAGTGCTTTTTATTGTGTACAGGTCTCATCCAGATGTGTGACTGTCATGCACACATCTCAAGTCCAGACTCCTTTCCTCTTGATGTCAAGACCCCTGGAAAGCAAACACTTTTCATATGAAGGTTGTCTGGTAGCTGTTCATTTAGAGCCAAAAGAAGTGAGCTCATCCAAAAGTGTAATTTATTCAAATGGTCAAGGTAGATAAAATATACCTGATGACAACAGCACACATCTCTCTGATGACCAAAAAGTCCTCCACCCTCAGATCTGTGATTTCTAGCTTGCCAGTACACATTGCTTATGTGTATTTTCACTTAACCTTCTCTTTCTATGTTCCATTGCTAAGTGTATCTTTTCTAATTTTGTTTTGTTTTGTTTTGTTTTTTTCTTCCTTAGCTACAGTCATTTCACTTTTTCAGCTACTTAGCTATTCCCAGTCTTGAAGACAGTCTGTCTTCCAATTCTGTGCAGATTTAGCTACTGTATTTTTTTTCCCAGTCTATCACTACAACAACCATTACCAGTAGTGATATTTATTCAGAAACCTTAAAATATGTGTGAAGCAGTTGTTGGGAAGTATGAAGGTACAGGAGTGTTTCTGGGGTATCTATTTAATGGGTTTGCATAAGTGGTTGACACATTGAACCACTACTACACCAGACAGGAAATATCCTTTGCTACTAACCCTCTGCCTGCTGCCCCAACTCATTCCTGGGCCTTGTAAACTTCCTCATGATATAGGACCCTGTGGCATCCTATGTCCTGTCCGATTGGTTAGTGCACTTAAAGTACTAGTTACTAAATATTCTGTATAATATATTGGGTATTAGCTCCAGTAAATATACTAACTTCACTTTCTGGGAAGAAGCCTTTCTTTGTCTCCTAATTCTTGAGAAGCACTCGGTCTTACCAGTGCACTGTTTCTGAGTAGTTAAATGGCATATTGTGGAGTGAAAAAGGAGGCAGAATCATAACCCCAACTCTGAACAAGACTCTCTCAAACCAGTCTAGACAGAAGCAAAAAATACCCTGAAAACCACTTCCTCCAACGTCTGAGGAGCCCTTTTCTCCCTCATGCAATTTAAATCCTCTCTACTTTTCCTTCTTTATTGACCTCAATGACTTAAGATGCCCTTTAAACTAAATAGTACCTTCTCAAAGAGAAATGTGAAATGTATATTTTAAAATCCTAGAGAAGTAAAATATTGAGTGAATTCTATAGACATTTGACTTGCTCCACTGTTTATGTTCTAGAGTTCACGAGAAACCGATTAATCTTTCTTTTTTATTTTTGAGTACTGTGTTTATTTTGGTAGAAACTTCAAAACATTTATATTTCAGGTGGTGACTCTGAAACACTAAATTGTGTGATTTCCCCATGACATATTTCATAATCTGTCAGGGCAAACAATTTTCAAGTTCTTCCAAAGCTAATTGCCTTTATAGATCAAATTGTTAAATTTGAGTTATAGTTTAATTATGTGGAATGAAAATGCTTGCATGTCTACTCAATAAACAGTTTTATCCTGTTGTGAAATAGATCTGAAATAAACTGTTTTTTAAAAGAGATTTTTAGCATTTTGTGGGCTTGCCTTGATATCACTCTTAGTCATTATGCTATGTATGTTTGTATCAAAAATTTCTAGGAAAAAATAGGAACAGTTTGAGTTCCTCCTGTTCAGTTTGGATGTCTTTTATTTCTTTCACTTGCCTAATTGCTCTGGGTAGGACTTTCAGTGATGTATTGAATGGAAGTAGAGAAAGTGGGCATCTTTGTCTTATTATAGATCTTAGAGGAAAAGCTTGCAGCTTTTCCCTGTTGAGTATGATGTGTGTGTGGTTTCATTGTATATAGCTTTTATTGTTTGAGGTATGTATCTTCTATGAATAATATGAGAGTTTTAATCATGAAGCAATGTTGAATTTTGTCAAATGCTTTTTCTGTGTTTATTGAAATTACCATATGGTTTTTGTCCTTAATTCTGTTAATGTGATGAATCACATTTATTAGTTTGCTGTGTTAAACCATTCTTGTATCTCTTGAATGAATCTCATTTGATCATGGTGAGTGGTTTCTTAACGTGCTGTTGAATTCAGTTTGCTAGTATTTTATTGGAAATTTTTGCATTTATGTTAATCAAGGATATTTGTCTACAGGTTGTTGTTATTTTCTTGCCTGCTTTTGGTGTCAGGGTAATGCCAGCTTTATAGAATAAGTTTGGTAGAAATTCCTCCTTTTAATTTTCTGGAATAATTTGAGATTAATTGGTATAGTTATTTTTTAAATGTTTGAATAAATTCATCAGTAAAAACCCAAAGGCACTGACTTTTTTAGTGGGATATTTGCTATTACTGATTTAATCTTGTTACTAGGTATTAGTCTGTTCAGATTTTCTACTTTTTCATGATTCAATCTTGGTAAGTTCTACATGCCTAGGAATTTATTCATTTCTTCTAGGTTTTCCCACTCATTTGCATATAGTTGTTCATAATTTTTTATTATTTTATATATTTAAAAATCCTAAAAATATCTCCAAAAGATTGTTAGAACTAATAAATGAATTCAGTAAAGTTGTAGGATACAAAATCAAAATACTGAAATCAGTAGTATTTCTATATACAAACAGCAAAGTATCTAAAAAAGAAATCAAGAATCTAATCCCATTTATAATAACTCAAAAAAAGATACCCAGGAATAAATTTAACTACAGAGGTGAACCAAGATCCTTACACTATAAACTGTAAAACACTGATGAAGGAAATGCAAGAAAACAGATATAAATGAAAAGATATTTCATGTTCATGGACTGGAAAATTAATATTTTTAAAATGACCATAATACTTAAAGCTATCCATAGATTCAATGAAATCCTTATCAAACTACCAATGGTATTCTTTGCAGAAATAGAAACAACAATCCTAAAATGTGTATGAAACTGCAAAAGACCCTAAATAGTCAAAGCAATCCTGAGCGAAAAAGAGCAAAGCTGGAGGCGTAACATTACCTGACTTTAAAATATACTAAATAACTGTAGTAACCCAAACACCATGGTATTAGCATAAAAACAGGTACATGGACCCATGGAACAGAATAAAAAGCCCAGAAAGAAAGCTACACATCTACAGCCAAGTGGTTTTCCACAAAGTTGACAAGAGCACAGACTGGGGAATGGGCAGTCTATTCAATAAATGGTGCTGGGAAAACTAGATATCTACATGCAGAAGAATGAAACTAGATGTCTCCAAGTCACCAAAGGCAAACACAAACTCAAAATGGGTTAAATACTTAAATATATTTAGCTAAATATAAGTCTCCAAACTATGAAACTACTAAAAGAAAACATAACAAACATACTTCATGACATTGGTTTGGGCAATGATTTTTTTGAATGAGATCTCAAAAGCACAGGCAACAACAAGCAAAAATAAATAACTGGGATTACATCAAACTAAAAAGCTTTTGCACAACAAAGAAAAAAATCAACAATCCACAGAATGGAAGAAATAATCCTCAAATTAAACATCCAACAATGCATTATATTCAGAGTATATAAGAAAACTCAAACAACTCAGTAGAAAAAAAATACCTTGTTTAAAAAATGAGCAAAAGACTTGACAGTCATTTCTCAAAAGAAAACTTACAAATGGGCAACAGGCATATAAGAAAATGCTGACATCACCAATTATTAGGCAAATGCAAATCAAAACTACAATGAGATAACACCTCACTCTAGTTAGAATAGTAGTTATCAGGAAAAAAAGAGAAAATAAGTTTTAATATGTGGAAAAAATGTAATCCTTACTGTTGATGGGAATGTAAATTAGTACATCCATTATGAAAAACAATATGGAGGTCCCTCAAAAAAATTTTAAATAAAGAACTACTTTATGATTCAGCAATCCCACTACTGAGGAGAAATAAGAAATACAAAGGAAATGAAATCAGTGTGTTGAGATAATTGTACTTCCATGTTTATTGCAGCACTATTTACAATAGCTAAGATATGGAATCAACCTTAGTGTCAACAGTGGATTAATGGATAAAGAAAATGTGAAATATATATGCAATGGAATATTTTTCAGTGATAACAAAGATAAAATTCAGGCATTCGTGACAACGTGGATGAACCTGGAGGTCCTAAACTTAAGTGAATCAAGCCAGGCACAAGAGGACAAATACCACATGATCTCTTAGGTGAAATTTAAAAGAAACTGATTTCATAGAAGTAGAAGCGTAGCATATTGGTTACCAGGAACAGTGGAGAGTAGGAGAAAGGGAGAGATAGGGAGAGCGTACAAAGTTACTGTAAGATAGGAGGAATAAATTCTGGTATTCTTTTGAATAGTAGTGTACTACAGGTAAGAATAATGTATTGTATATTTCAAAATAATTAAATGAGATTTTGAATGTTCTCACTACAAAGAAAGAATAATAATTGAGTTGGTAAATTTGCTAATGACTGTGATTTGATCATTACACAATGTATACATGTATCAAATTATCACATTGTACTTAATAAATATGTACAATTTTTATGTGTCAATTAAAAATAAAACATAAAAAAATCCTGAAAGAGAAACTAGGTTTTGAAAATGTATTTGGGGCTGGGGGTGGTGGCTTATGTCTGTAATCTCAACACTTTGGGAGGCTGATGCAGTAAGATCACTTGAGCCCAGGATTTCGAGACCAGCCTAGACAACATAGTGAGACCTCATATCTGAAAAAAAAAAAAAAAAAAAGCTGGCTCTGGTGGTATATGCCTGTAGTCCCAGGTACTGGGGAGGTTGATGCAGGAGGATCACTTGAGTCCAGGAGTTGGAGGCTGCAGTGAGCCATGATTGTGTCCCAGCATTTCATTCTGGGCAACAGAATGAGATCCTGACTCAAAAAAAAAATAATAATAATAATAATAAAAGAAAGAAAGAAAAGGAAAAAAAAAAAACAATTTGGAAAATGGTGTTACTGAAGAGTTCAGTTACAATCAATAAAACCCAAGCATTTGTGGAATTTCAGCCCAGGTAATTTCTTTCTTTGTCTGTTATTCAGCATGAGGATTCAGTTAGTTTAAGCAGCCACTACTAGGTCAACAGCTGTCTTTGAATCATAAACTCTGAAGGTGTTCAAGAGGCTTAAAGGATAACAATGTGCTTTCACTACCAGACACAAAGAACTCAAGAATGTTTGAGATTCAGAGAAGGAAACCTGTAATCAGTGCCAGTTGTACAAGAACCCGCATAGTCTTCTGGCACTGTGAGAAGTGTTAAATGTAAGTGTAGAAAATTAGGTATTTGGATATACCAAAATGTAAGTATAAGGAATTGCATTCTGTCAGAATGCTGGAAGGATGGAAGGAGGATTGAAAAGAGAACACAGGAGAATTGGATGAGAAAACAGAGGTGAATTGAGTTAATATGTTGTTTACTTAAATGGGGTTTATCCATCCTTTTGAAGAAGGACCAATATTTTCCACCTTTTCAAAATGGAAATGACTCAAAAAAATTTTTAAATCGAATTCAAATGTTTTTATTGCTGAAAAAATTTACTAAGGGTGATTGAGGTAGAAACCAAGATATCTTACTGTTCTATAGCTTTTGTAAGGAAAGGAAAGTATTTATTTTATAAAACTAGTATTTGTTGTAGTAGGGGATATATTTTGCATTAACGTCTAATATATACACAAGTATTCACACAAACACGACTCTTATAGATTATACTTATTCTTACTGTATATGCTTCACTTAATGTTTTATGTTCCACTATATTTTTTAAAAAGATACTGTTTGTGGCCCTCTAAATAAATGTGTTGATAACTTTAATGGGTTGAATTGAGCAAGAAACTCACAGCATACTCCCAGATGGAGTTATAACTTTCCGTAACACCATGAGAATGCAAAGCTGCCAGGAATTTCTGTTTATTGGGGTGACAGTCCCATCAATTCCTTTAAGAAGCTCTATTTTGACCCATTTCAGAAAATCTGTATACTTTTGTGTCAACTCCAAACTGCCTGAGAAGCAACCATATAACAATTCTGACTTTCAAGCATCCCATTGCCTTGGAACATTCAGGTGGACGTCACAATTATTTTCTAAGTGAAGTTTATACAGTTCCAGGACTACTTGCCCTGGGTACTTTCACATACATCTTTCAGAAATGTGAGATCTCATAAGAATCAACCCCAGCACCTTCCTATGGCAAGGTTGAATTTTGTATCTTTGAGATTTGACCACAACTGGTCAGGATGAATCTTAAGTCTGTCTGGTATTCTAGCCTCACAAAGTCCATCCTAGCTAGTGGGAGTCAGGCTGATTTATAGAACAATACCAGGGGTTTAAATACAAATGGAAACCTCAGTAGAGACAAGGTCCTGGTAGCACCATCAAAGCAGATAGAAATGTAATGTTTCAGGTAGTAAGGACAAAGCGTAAATACCTAGTAGCTAGAATGTATAACAGGACAAAAAGAGCAAGGCAAAGTTGAAGATGAAATGGATTGATGAAGAGTGCTACAGGCATGTGAGGAGTGTTTCATCTAGGGTTGTTTTGACATGAAGGAGGAGTATGCCAAGGGATAACTGTGTAGACATAGATTCTCAGCAATGGAGGTGGCACAGACTCAGACTCATACTTGTGGCATTGCTCTTTGTGTCTTAAGTAGCCTTGATGAGCTAGGCAAGTTTGGTATTTTGAGGGCCAATAATAGGCAAATGCTCTATCCACAAGTGTTACAGATCACTGTATTTGGTGAAAAAAACGTATTTTTCACCTACACTTGGGTTTCTACAAAGGTGTGTAGGTTATCTGAGGGCTCTGTAAGACAGCCCTTGCAGAGTGGAGGGACCCAGTTCATTGATGACTATAGCTCTTCTTATTTAATACATTTTCAGTCTCAGTGGCATGATGGTCCTTGGGGTTGGGATAAGGGCTCTGGTGTTGGTGATCTTGAAACTCCCAGTAGGGTAATCCTGGTGAAACTCCTAAGCAGTCAAAGTATGTGCTTATGTTTGCTGTGTTCTGTTTTTGACCCTTCATAGTGTATACCTGTATTCCTTCTAGTCCACAGGGCATTCACTGGGATAGCTCTAAATTTAGAATACAAAGTAAGGTTGAGTGAAGTTTACTACTGTGTTTTATTGTGATAGAGAAAAGAATTATGAAGAACACATGAAACTTTAGATTGTTCAGAGAGTTTGAAGGTCACTGGGTTAATGATATCGAAGTTGGAGAATGGCCCAGTAAACATAAATCCATTCTATTTTGTGAGTTGTAGGGTTCAGTCACTCTGACCTTCTTACTTTTCTCTATGTAAATCAATTGCACTCACCATCTCTGTCCCTTCACAAATGCTTTTCGCTGTGCTTAGAAAGCCCTCACCCCTTCTTCAGCATCCAGCAGGGCACTGCTGCCAGCCTGGGAAAAGCTATGTATTATATATCAATACATTATTTGCATAAATTTTATTTCTTTACACTAAACTTTTCCTGAGAAGAATACTACTGATAATTTACAGTTATATAGTGATATAGTGTGACAGACTCATTCGGTCCTCACAGCAATTTGTATATTTTGCAGACAAGAAAATGGCGTAGGAAAGCGAAATGACTTGTTTAGATTTCCAGAGCTGGAATTTGTAATCAGGTAGTCTGCCTCCAGTGTCTGCCTGTTTGACCACAATGTTGAACTATCTCTCAAGTTATTGACCATGTCTTGTGGAACTTTGTAACTTCAGTGCCAAGTACAGTGTCTTATTCGTAGGAGGCACACATAAATAGTGTTAGCTTAATTAATGAAATTAATGAAGACCAGACTCTCCTAATAAGAGCTTGTCTCTCATTTGCACTTGAAGTTCAGACTTGGTAAATGAGGATTTTGTAGTTTGGTTTGAGCGGATTTGGAGCCAAGATGTTGTCTAGCTCAAAAGGTGTGGGAGAATACTAGATCTAAATAAAGGGAGTATCCTGACTAGCACTGAAATTGAAAAACTGTAGTAAGAGAAATGTGTATCCCAGATTATCCCAAATGTCCAATAGGTTGGGATAGGGTGGTAATTATGTACGGAAAGGAAGTAGTTACCAAAAATGTTTCAGGCTTTGATTTGTTCTTTTGGAATCCTGGTTAATTTATGTGTGGTAATATGAGAAAAAATACATTTTCTTTCAGAGGATAGGAAGAAGTGTATATTAAAATTGTAGGCTTAGTGTGGTTAGTGGTTTTCCTAGAAAATACTTCATAACAGAACAAGTCCTTTTGACAATTATTGTTCTATGAGAGAGAAATGGGTCATTTATGACAGCATACATACACTCAAAAAATATTGTTGCATTTTGTTCTGTGATGAAACTATGGTTATCATGGACGGCAGAAGAAAAGCAGAAGACCTGGTTTACAAGTGTGACCACTGGCTCCAGAATAGATTTTACTTCAGATTCTAGGTCACCCAAACCAAGGGAGAGCAATGTGGAGAATTTTGTGCCATTATAATGATTAGCTTTTAGTCTTCCTTGGTACCCCTAGATCATCTTGGTCTAGGCATACCTAATGGGCAGAGCTTTGCCAAATAGAGGAGTACTGAGTCAATAAATGCCCTGTTTGTTCCCTAACTAGCACATTTTGTGATAAAATAAGTTGTTTGATGATACTGTTCTCCATGAAGAGGTCTTGTCTTTGGAGTAAATTTTGGCTATTAGAGAGAGGTAAGAATCTTCTTTGAGGATTTCACTGATTTCAGCTTCTGAAAGGCAGATTCCGATATATGCTTTTAAAGTTATTCTCCATCTTGATGCCACACTCTTTTTCTGAGCTATAACTATCTTCTGAAAGTATGAGGTAGGAATTGTGGCCCAAGACCATATTGCTCTTAACACATCAACTTTCTAATTGTTATTCCTTGTTTCAAACATTTATTAAATATTCAGTTATTCAGTTTTTAACTGAAATATATATGTGTATGTATATATAAAGTGGACAAGCAAAGGCGTTTCATATCTAGTGCAGCTGTTTTTTTTTTTAATTATTTTTTTAATTTTTTTTATTGTGATATTGAGGGGTACATTTAAGGGTTAGGTACACAAATATGTCTCATTCAGGTACCCTTGTTTGTAAGAAGTGTCCCCCCATCCCCAGACAGGTATTTACTGCCATTAATTGCTTCCCCTATCCCTCCCACCCCCC
>CAUYQG010065217.1:0-13182 GCA_963574415.1 Tarsius wallacei | reverse complement strand
AGCTGGGCGTGGTAGTGCACGCCTGTAGTTCCAGCGACTTGGAAGGCTGAGGCGGAAGGATCGCCGGAGCCCAGCAGGTCGAGGCTGCGGTGGCCGGGAGCGGCCACTGCACTCCAGTCTGGGCGACAGAGTGAGACTCCAGAAAAAAAAAAAAGAAAATGCCACAGCATGCAAACCTCACTACATAGCTTTGAAACACACCGTATAATTTTTACCTAAAATATTTTTCCTTCCTAATTGCATGATGATGTCTTATCATCACTTTCTTCATCAGTACTATTAGCTACCACATATACAGTTCAGACTCTGTGTCAGGAACGGTCTTAATTCCTCTGCATTTATTCCCTCATCAGTGCTCTCAACACTCCTGCAAGGTAGGGTTTTAGAGGGGGTCGCAACAGCTGCTTTAAGAAAGTTACGCAGAAGCACAGTGACTCCAACCCGAGTGACAATTGCTTTTCTCTTATGTGATGATCGGAGTGTTCCAAGTTGGCAGGAAACATGGTTGGGCTGCTGGCCATTGTCTGCGATGGTCACTGTTGCTTGAGCCATCAGAAGCAGAGAATGAGGATGTTAAGGTGGCATGCCAGCTCTTTCAAGGTCCAGCACAAGTCATTTGCACTCACATTCCATGGGAGAGGATACAGTCATGTAGCTACACTCCAGGGGAGGCTAGGGAATGTGGAGTAGCCAACCAGTGCCCACTAGACCATAATTCTGCTGTTATCGAGCAGAGAGAACAGCTGGTGACCTCTACCACTAAGAGCGGCCATCTGCCTTAGTCTATTCGAGCTGCTATAACAAAATACCATCAACTGGGTAGCTTATGAACAACAGAAATGTATTTCTCACCATTCTGGAGGCTGGAAAGTTCAAGGTCAAGGTGCTGATAGAGTCTGGTGAGACCCCTCTTCCTGGTTCACAGATGACACCTTCTAGCCATGACCTCAAAGTAGAAAGGGTAAGGGGCTTTCTGGAGTCTCTTTTATGCAGGCATTTATCCTATCTATGAGGGCTCTGTGCTCAAGACCAAATCTTCTCCCGAAGACCCCACCATCTCACTGGGGATGAGTTTCAACATATGAATTTGGTGGGGAAGGGGGACACAAACATTCAGACCATAGTGCTAACTTATTGCTGTTTTAAAGATGAGGAAACTGAGGCAAAGAACAATTAAGAAGCTCCTCCAAAAGCACAGATAATCAGAGAGGAGCTAGAATTCTTACTCAGGCTGTCTGGCTTTAAGTCTATGCCTTCAATCATTATGCCATGTTGGATTTATAATGTAATATTAACTTTAACATATAATCAATGTAGATCTCACATTTGACTGCCTGCTGTGTCTCTCCATCCCAAACCACCAAAGCTGCTCATTTGTCAAGAAAGTGCCTTGAGATATCTGACAATAGGTTGGAGAACCAGATTCCTCCATACACTTAAGTCAGGGATGAGAGCCAGATCTCAGCCCTGGTCTGACCCCTGAGTAGCTGACTGGGAGTGGATGACAGGGTCCCATGCTAGACTGGCCAGTGGACATCCCCTGGTCCTTAAGGGCCAGGCGGGGTCCTGCTGCTCAAGGCTTGGATAGAATATTGTCTACCTTCTTCCTCAACTCTGGGTAGCAGCCCTCCTCCCTGCTGCTTTGAAAGATGAGATTGCTATGGCAGGAACTTCTGGCTCACACAGGAGACCAGACGGTAGCCCAGAGCAGCACCGTTAATACTTCCTTTGGCAATGGCGAGGGTTCGAGAGGCATCCGCTCTCCTTGGGAAAATTTTCAGAGACTTTTTGCATCACAAAGAACTCATTGCTGCTCTCACCAACTTCATCACGTGTGGTCTCATTTGATATTTCTCTCTCTTCCCAGAGAAACACATGTAAGAGTTGTCATTCGCACCCTGTCATTAGTGTGGCAGTAAGTGATGGAGAAGTTGGGAAGTCAGAAAAAATAAAACAGCAAGTTCCATTTTGTGGCAATCTGCAGTGATAAGGGCATTTTACCTGAGCTTCTTGGAGGGAGCTAGGTCTCCTTAGGCCCACGGTCAGAAGGGGACACGGAGGTTTGCAGGTGGCTGAAGGTCGTCAAGAAGAAGGGACAGGTCTCCTCGTCCAGACTCTGGCCCCTTCATCCAGAACACACTGCCTCAAAGACTCTGGACTGACAGCAGTGTTCTTCTAAATTAGTTCCTTTTTCCTGCTAAGGGTTGGCAGGGCCAGCATAGTGGACAGCCTGGCTTAGTTAAGTCAACATCCTGATCCAGCGTTTCCTAACTTTCACGAGGGCAGAAAACCAGTATTCTCCAGACCCAAGTGCTTACATGCTCAGGTACCTGGGCAGGCTCACTCACACTTTTGGGGATTCCAGACACCTTGAAACCCTTCCATGGGCTTTCGACAGAAGGGTTAGAACTCCTCTCCTAAACTCCTTATTTTAGTTGTTCATCATACCAGTGGAGATGGACCATCTCAATTTGTTTTTAATCAGCAAGAAGGTAGTTACATAAGTTATGGCAAATTCATGCCACGGAATACCATACAAATACAAAGAAAGGCAGATATTGTGTAACAAAATGAGAAATCTCAAAAAGATGGTTAAGTTTGAACAGTAAAATAAAAGTTAATTATTTGATCAACATGTGTGTGTATTTATATACACATACATATGTGTGTAAATATGCATTATATATATGTATGTATATATATATATATATAGAGAGAGAGAGAGAGAGAGAGGGAATATGAACTGCTCCCCACTGAGGATGCAGCAATATACAAAACAGAATCCATCCATCCTTCCCCTGGGAGTTGGTGCCTCTGGAGCCGTGCCAGGAAGCAGGGTCAAGTGATGGGATGGATGGGCCGTGCAGTGCCGTCGGGCTTTGTTCTGAGGAAGACAAGGAGCTATTGGAGGACTTTGAACTGGGGCGTGACATAACTGTTTTTGATTTTTAAAAGCTTAGCCTGACTGCTCTGAAGAGCATGGCTTATGGGTGTTTTGAAGCAGAGAGATCTGTTCAGTAGGTACTGCAGTGGTTCAAGTGGGTGGCATTGTGTTCGAACCATCCTGGTAGGGATGGAGTGGTGAGAAGCCAGCGGGTTTCAGGTGGACTTTGGAGGTGGTGCACCCAGGATTTGCTGATGGTTCAGATGGTGAAAAGAAAAGAAACAAAGAGGAGTCCTAGTGTTTGACCAGTAAATGGTGACGCCTTTGCCAGGGGGCAGGGGAGCTGGGAGAGGCACAGATTTGGCAGAGACAAAATCAAGGGCTCTGCCTTGAACTGGTTTGCCATGGCTAATCCAGGCCGAGGTGTCAGGTGGGTGGTCAGTGGTCCAACTTCAGGCTGGAGGAAGATACTTGAGATGCATTGTCTCCTAAACATCATGTGGAGCCATAGGACTGGAAGAAGCAGCAAGGGGAAAGAAACGATCCCTCCCTGGTTTAGAGGTCACCCACATGAGGAAGACCCAGCATGGCCAGCCAAGAGTGACCATTGAGTGAGGTAGGAGCACAAGAAGAGATGGAGTCCTGGAAACCAAGGGTGGAGAGAGCTTCCAGGGAGAGGGGCTGATTCTCACCAACAACTGCTGCAGACACCACTCATGTAAGCAACAGATATCCATATGGATAACAGAGACAGATGGACTCAACGCCAGACGCGGAATGCATGGAGACTTCTGGGCTAAGGATTGAGATTGGAGGGGAGGGGTGGAGGGGACGTGCTCTTCACACTCCTGTGTCAGGTGTCCGTGCGTGATTCGTGGAATTTAGAAAGAGAGCCGTGTGTTAAAGAGGAGACTGTTTTCCAACGATGAGACGGTCTCTCCTGCTTTTCTCTCCTACCTTTCAAGGTGTCCCAGTCCCACCCTCTCCTCCTGCCCCGGGGAAAGGGTTTCTCCTCCATCCACAGACACGTGCCCCCACCCGCTCCCTGATCTGGAGCCCACTCCAAGCTCCAACCCCCTCAGCACATTCCCACCTCCCTGGCAGACGTCTTTCTTCTTCAAACCCGTGAACACAGGCAGGAGAAGGTAATTCCACAGTTGGTTTACAGTTCTCTGTGAAGGTGGAAACAAAATGCGACGCTGTGACATTTGCAACAGACCGCCACATTGATTTGGTTTCGTCATAACTGTTGTTTTATCAACAAGCTTCTTCTTGAGCTATTTTAGGTTCTGTGTTGTGCAAATGATTGAAGACATTCAAAATGTTTTTTTCTTTTCGAATGATCGTTTAATCCATATATTCCCAACCCTTTGAGGGTAAACAAATACAACACAACACCACACACACACACACACACACACACACACACTTTTTCAATCTCTATCAAGCTGAGAGTCTCATGGTAAATGAGCCAATTTGTTTTCATTTAAATATGAAAATAGGATAAGGAAAAGTGAACCTCATCAACATGCATGAGAGAACACAGAGCTGCAGGCTGGGGGAAAAAGTAAAGATGCATTTGTCACATGTCTCGTGATGAATGATGTTTGTGCAATTGAACAGAGCGAGCCAGGCGGCCATGAACACCTTGCTGCATGACATCTTTATCTGCAGGGCCGTTACCCTCATGTTTCCTGTCATAGGATCTTAACTTCGCAGATCTGTGCAGGAGGGGCGGGTGCTTCATCGCAAGAATGCTGAGTTATGCCAAGCAGTACTGAAAAGTAGGTCAGTGGGTCCCCCGTGCAAACCTGAACAGTAAGAAAGTTTGACTGACCCCTGCAAGGCTGAGTCCTCCCAGAGCCAGGGCAGGGAGGCTCCAGATGTGGAAGCTGGATGCCGGGCAGTTACGTTCCAGGAAGCAAGAAAGCCCTCGTAAAAACCCAAATGAAGACAGTCTTTATGAGCGGATGCAGAAAGAGCAAACTATGGGACTGAAAGTTTCCTCTGAAGTGACGCAGCTGTGGACATCTATGGCCAAGGACAGCAGCACAGAACAGTGCTTGCATGTTTGGGTGCCCAGACATCGGGGTATCTAAGTTTGGAAGGCTTTCCCCCTTATGGCTAAAGGGTCTGTGCACACTGCTGGGAGCTTTCTGAAAAACAAGTCGATAAATCAAAGTTTTTTTTTTTTATGATTGGAAATATAGTTTATTTAGAAAGTAGATCAGAGAGAGAAAGAGAGAGAGAGAGAATGGAGATTCACTTCCCCAAGATGGGGGAGAGGACAAAGCTTAGTTTGTAAAAGCATGGTGGCCATGGCTCAATGAACACATGACATGGCCTGGCCAGGGCTTAACAAAAGCAGTGACCTGGCCATAACTCAAAGAGCAACATGGCGGGACCAGAACTTAACAAAAGCAATGGCCTGAATCATGGTTTGACATAGCCTTCCAGAGCAGTGAGAGAGCTTGGAGGCTTATTAAGCTCAACCTCCTGCTCAGAACAGGAATCCCTCCCCAGAATCCACGGCATAGGGTCCAAACACCCAGCTCTGACAAACTCTAGGTGTGATGGGTGCTTGGGGTGTGTGGGTTCCATTGCCACCTACCATGCTGAAGCGTCAAGGTAGAGTGGGGCCTTCAGATTCTGTCTACCCTGGAGTAGATTCGCTGATCTGCTGGACTGAGCTGACCCCTTTCCTTTCTCACATTCCACGCACAAGTCTTTTGAGCCCATGGCTTTGTGGGTGCACAGCCTTCCCATGTCCACGGGAACTGCCAGTGGGCTCAAGGCCCGCTCAGGTGGTGCCAGCATCCATTCCTCAACCCCCCGTGGCCGCCCGTTGGCCCTGCTTCTGCCCTTGGAGGTGCTCACAGGTGCCCAACGCCTCTGAGTCCTCTGGATCCTCGGTCTTCTCACGGCCCAACTCCACTGGCCAACACTCCTATGACATGGTCTCCAGCACCTTCCCTTCCTGGCCACCTCTGGTCTGGCTGTGCCTCCTTTTAATTCCCCACGTGTGGCTTGTGCAGCAGGAGGATGAAAAAACAAAACAAAAGAAACTGAGAACATTTTAAGGATCCAGAGTAGGATTTGGACTGAAACAATGTGGGCAGTTTTGGCGATGTTTCCAGGGCAGATTGAGAAAGACTGGCGGTGTCCCAGGAGCTAGAGAGCTTGGCACTGAGAGGAGGGAGAGTAGTCTCCTGGGTACCACCCTCAACAGAGGTGGCAGGGAGGGCTGGCAACGCCTGCCCCAGGGGCTGTTCAGGGCGGGGAGGCCTGCTTTACCTGAGTCCAGGTTGTAGCCCTAAGCTCTGCTCTGATGCTCCTGGGGCTATTTTAATCAGCAGCAGAGTCTCTCAACCTGGGAACTTTGGGTAAAAGGAAAAGGGGACCTGCTATCTCTATACCCGGACTCTCCTTGGAGAAAATGCTTCGGGTCTCAAATCCTATGCCTCAGGAGGAGAGTACGCTCCCTGGGATGGCGGGTTATCCTCCTGGGGCGAGTGGGACTCCAGGCTCACCTCCTGCACGCTCCTGATTCAGAGAGGAGAGCCCCAAGGGTCAGGGCTGGCTTGGCTCTGAGGCTGCCCGACCCTACTGCCATGTGCTGAAGCCTCTTCCAGGCAAGCAGGGATGCCCTTACTCCTCCCTCAGGCCCCTGCACTCTAGGCAGTCCTGGCCTGCAGCAGTTTTTCCTTCCTTCCTTCCTCCCTCCCTCCCTCCCTCCCTTCCTTCCTTCTTTTTTTTTGACACAGGGCCACTCTCTGACACCCAGGCTGGAGTACAGTGGCATGACCCTAGCTCATTGTAACCTCGAACTCCTGGGCTCAAGTGATTCTCCTGCCTCCGGCTACCCAGTAGCTAACTCCCTATATCTCGACCTAAGTGTTTCTTTGGTAGATGTGCAGGTTTGCTAGGTAATTGTCCCTCTTCATAGGCTCACTTACGTGGCTTCCTGGCCTTTTCTAGATTTCAGGGTGCAAAACTTCAGCTGCAATTTCCTCACAACTGTTTCACCTGCAGTTATTACCCATGGCCCCGGGGATGGGAGGGTGTTGTGAAGGCTGTCGACCCCCCACTTCCCCCCCTGTGGGGCTTCCTGCGCAATGACCACAGTCAAGGAAGCAAATCAATGGCATGCCTTTCCATTCCATTATTACTCCTTCTGAAAAAATAACTCATTATACTATGCTTGGACAAAATTTCCTAGGACTTCAAACTGGCTGTTCTGGAAGTTTCCACCTCATATTTTAAGCTATGATTTATTCTTTATCCCCATATGAGTCTCTGCACAAAGGACACTGAATGGCTGGCAGTCGCTGGGACTGAGCACTCCAGGTTCTACCAAGTTTGTGTCAGAGAAGCCGTTTGGACCACAGGACAAATGAGTTCATGGAAGGCACGTTTCTGGGTCACGGTACCCCACAAAGCTAACCCATCGCAAGTAGGAAAATGATGCTTTGAGCTGCAGGATGCGATCTGTGCCTCTCAGGCTCTCCCTTGTGCAGGAAATGGACAGCAACTGAAATGACATTGTTCTCGTACCAAAAGTGGTGAGCGGTAAGCCAAGTCGCTTGCATGTGTGCTTGAAGGGGGTCATGACAGTGGTGGGCCCCCAGCAGGTCCCACTCCTGAGGCCACATCTGTCACGTGGGACCAGGGGAGATAAATATCCTATGGAAGAGGTCGTTCTTTAGCTTTGCAAGCCACCAATGCGACATGAGTCAGCACCAAGGAGAGAACACAGTGAAGCGAACTGGGGTTGTCGGCGTGCTTAGCCGGCGATGCATTTGTCCTTGGCTGATACAGAAGCTGGTCGTGCTGTAAATAAAAGCTGCTCCGGGCATGGGTGAAAGGCACTGCAAGCACCAGGAGGTGAATGTTAGTGGCTCCCCGTGGCCTCCTGAGTGAGGTCCAGACTTGCCTCTTCTGGTGTCATAACACTGCCCCTTGGCTTAACTGCACATATGTCTATCAATCATCCCACTGGATCTCGAGCAGCTCAAGAAAAGACCCTATGTCATCTTTCTTTATCCTACCACCTCAAACAATAATAGCTGACATTTATGAAGCGCTTATGGTATGTCAGGATCTGTGCTAAGTAGGTCCATATGCATTGCCTTTTATTCCCCACACTGGTGGGGTTGATAGTTTTTTTCCTAATTCTAAAGATAGGGAACTGGCCCCAAGTTACCTGCTGGTATGTGGCGAAGCAGGATTTAGATTAGATAGGCTGACTCGGTCGGTGTGCTCGTCACCATTGTAGCCCACAGCTCCTTCCATAAACCTTCTGTTCCTCTGCTGGGGTGGGCACCAACCAGGAAGTCATCTCCCCTGGGGGCCAAGATACTATATTAGTCTCCCTAATAACTCATCCCAAAGGCAGTCTTCTCTAGCATTGACGTGAAGACCAGAGTTCCACGTGCCATTGTCTGAGAGCTGGAGTCACTATTTATTCATTTCTGTTCCCCTAGAAACCCCAGCTTAGGGCTTCCTGTATAGGAAATGCTCAAAATTGGTTTAATCCATTTGAATGTATTCATTTCTCATCTAGAGTTATAGACAGATCTAGCATAGGGCCCTTTGAGACTGAACAACGTTGATCATTTTATCAAATTGTAACCACAATGTCCTTGATTTTTATAATAAGCGAAGAGACAAACATGAGAAAGAAGAATGCTCCCGGATGTTGGGTCACAAGTGAGTCGTGTCCAGTGATTTTAGGAGTACACCTGTGAAGTGGCTTTGTTGCCATGAGAACCATCACCCGGGACTCCCTTGGAACCACAGGAATAAAATACGGTCTCTGCAGTTGTGCGTGTGTGTCAAAGGTAGGAGAGCATAGGCCAATGGTCTTCTCATGCAAGATTGTCCTTGGAAAAGGTCAGTGGCAAATAACTGAAACTCTTCCAGGTGTCTGTTGCTGAAGATCCTGATATTCTTTCATGCCTCCTTAAGTCATCAGATGGGAATTCCCAGGCTTTATTGAGAAGAGTCTATAATGTGAGGGGCTCTATGCAAGGTACTTTGTAAGAAATCAGGAGACAAAGCAGACATCTGACTCTGAGAATATATGAGTCCTTTTCATAACCCTGATCCCTGGTACACTTTTCCCAGTTTCGCCAGTATTAGGTTCTGTATACTTTTATTACCTGAGTTCCTCCGTGTACCCACCGTAGTCAAGATACCAAATCATTTCAACATCACAAGGATCCCATGTGTTGCACTTACCCCCTCCTGCCCCAGCCCTCATCCATAAGCCCTGGTAGCCACTAATTTGTCCACCATTTATAGCATTTTGTCGTTTCAGAAATGTTATAGAAATGAAATCAGGCAGTATCTAACCTTTTGATATTGACTTTTTTTTTCCACTCAGCATAAATCATTGGAGATTGATTGAAGGTGTTTTTTACTAATAGTTTGTTACTATTTATTGCTAAGTAATATTCCATGGTGTGTATATATAAATAAATAAATACATAAATTATATATACCACCATTTGTTTAACCATACACCGATTGAAGGATATTGTCTGGGAAAATTCCTTTTTCTGGCTATAACAAGTAAAGTTGCAATGAACATTTGGGATGCAGGTTTTTGTGTAGACATAAATTTTCATTTCTTTGGGATAAGAGAAGAGAGTGCTATTGCTGGGTCATATTGTAATTGCATGTTTTGTTTTATAAGAAACTTCTGAACTGTTTTCTAGAGTGGCTGTTCCATTTTATAGTCTCACCAACAATGTATGCGTGATCCAATTTCTCCTCATCCTTGCCAGCTTTTGGTGTTGTTGCTATTTTTTTATTGTAGTCATTATGATATGTGTGTAGCGATATCTCACTGTGGATTTGATTTGAACTTCTCCGATGGATAACAATGGTAAGTATCTTTTCACATGCTTATTTGCCATCCGTGTAGCCCCTTTGGTGAAATGTCTGTGTATGTCTTTTGCCCATTTTCTAATTGGGTTGTTGGGCATTTATTTCCTTTCGGATTTCGAGCATTCTTTATGTATTCTAGATCCTAGTCCTTTGTTGAATATACGGTTTGCAAATGTTTTCTCCCAGTTTGTAACTTGTCTTTTCATCCTCTTAATATGAGCCTTCACAGAGCAAAAGATTTTAGTTTTGGTGAGGTTTAACGTGTCAATTTCTCCTTTTATAGAGTGTGTTTTGGGTGTCAAGTCTGAGAACTCTTTGCATAGTCCTACTTTTTGAAGACTTTCTCCCATATGTTTTTGTAAGAGTTTTATAGTTTTGCATTTTACATTTAAGTCCAAGATCCATATTGAGTCAATTTTGTTTCCAGTGTGAGGTTTAGGTAGTGGTTAATTTTTTTTTTTTACCTATAGACGTCTCATTGCTCCAGCATCACCTGTTGAAAAGGCAGTCCTATTGAATTGCCTTTGTACTTTGTTGGAAGTTAGAAAGACATATTTGTGTGGGTCTATTTCTGAGTCTGTTGTTGTTTCATTGATCTATGGTCTATCCCTTTGTAGTCCAGTGTGCTCTTGATTACTATAGTTGTATACAGGTTGTATTAATGGGCATAATGATTCGTCCCAATTTATTCTTATTTGTCATTATTGTTTTGGCTATTCTGTGGTTTGGGCTTTACGGTGTGCATTTTAGACTAAGATTGCCTACGTCTACAGAAAGCCTTGCTGGGATTTTGATAGCAATTGCTTTAAACCTACGATTAATTTAGGGAGAATTAACACATTCATTGAGTGTTGCAATCTTCAAACACAGTATGGTCTTCCATTTATTTAGGCCTTCTAAAATTTCTTTGATCAACATTTTATCATTTTCAGCATAGAGATCCTGCACACATGTTTTGTTAAGTGTACACTTAACCATTTCATTTCCTTTGGAGTGATAACAAATAGCATTGTGTTTTTTATTGCAGTTTCCAGATTTTTATGGTCAGTATATAGAAACGCAATTCATTTTTGTTAATCATGTAGCCTGTGACATTGCTGAACTTACTTATTAGTTCTAAAAGTTTTGCATAGATTCCTGGAGATTTTCTACAGAGACAATCATAACATCTATAAATAGAGATAGTTTTATTTCTTCATTTCCAATAGGTATGTCTTTTCTTTTTCACTTTTGTCTACTTCATTGGTTACAACTTCCAGGATGATGTTGAATAAGAGCGGTAAGAATGAACATTACCGGCAGATGCAGTTTGCTGGTATGAATTTTTTAAATATTGCATTGAGAGATGTGAGGGGTGGGGTGGGGGAGGAGCTAAAAAAATAAAATAAAGTATTGCATTGAAGAAAAAAAAAAAAAAGACATTACCTTGTTTCTGATCTTGAGGGAAAAGCATTTAGTCTTTCTCCATTAAGTAGGATATCAGTTGTGATTTTTAAAAAATTATTGTAGATACTCTTTATCAAGTTGAGGGAATCTCCCCCCCCCACCTTCCTAACTTGTTGAGATTTTTATTATGAATAGTATTGGATTTTTGTCAAATGCCTTCTTGTGTGTGTCTACTGATATGATTATATGATATTTCTTCTTTAGCTTATTGATGTGTGGCCTAACATTGAATGGTATTTTTGAGTGTTGAACAAGCCCTGCATATCTAGAAGAAATTCCACTTATTTGTGGTATGTAATTATTTTAACACATCCTTGGATGTGGTTTGTGAATATCTTGTTGAGAATTTTAATTCATGATATTGGTCTTTAGTTTTCTTTGTACTGTCGTCTTTCTCCTTGTCTTCTTCTTGTTTCTTGTTTCTTCTTTCTTCTTTCTTCTTCTTCTTTTGTATTAGGGTAATACTGACCTCATACAATGAGTTGAAAAATGTTTTCTCCCGTTCTACTTACTGAAGGAAATTGTGTAAAATTGGTGTCAGTTTTTCTTTAAATGTGTGGTAGAATTCTCCAGTGAAACCATGTGGGCCTAGAGATTTCTGTCTCAGAAGCTTTTCATTTACTAATTCAATTTCCTTAATGACTGTAGGGTTATCCTGACTACCTATTTCATCTTGATTGACTTAGTAGTTTGTAGTTTTCAAGGAACTATTCCATTTGTTTTAGCCGTCTAATCTATGAGTTTAATGCTAGTCATACATTCCTTTGTTATCTTTTTTAATGGCTGAGGAATCCGTAGCAATACATCCCACTTCATTCCTGACATTGGTGATTTGTGTCATCTCTCATTACATTTTTCAGTCTTGTTAAAGGTTTATCCATTTTATGGATTGTTTCTAACTAGTGAGTTTTTAAACATTTTTAATTGGATACACGTGCAGACTTCTTAGATGCACATGAGGAGGACTCCCTCAAAATGGAATTATCTTTTGGAGGGCGGGCCACTGGTGGTACAGGCTTCCCCCACTAGGTAAGTGTTGTAGGAACCCATCGGTATCAGTGTACCAGCTAGCATTGTTGTGAGAGGCTGCGTTCAGCTTCAGTGAAATTTTTGTGGGAGAGCCTTTCAACACTTTTGCCCATTTCATCATGGATGATTTACAAGCGCACCTGCCCGGACTGTGCTGAGTGTTCAGTGGTTTTTGACCCAAAACAGCATGACTCCCATGCCCCACCCTCCCTAATTACCTGATCTTACCCCAAGTGACATTTTTTTTTGTTTCCCCAATTAAAAAAATAAAAGTCCTCAAAGGGAAAAACGTTTTGTTGATGTGGAAGAGATACAACAAAAGCATTCAAAGGCATCAAAATTGGCGTGTTCAAAAACTGTTTTGCACAGTGGCAAAAACCACAGATGGGGTGTATCGATCTATGGGTATATTGCATCAGACGGAGAGTACTTTGGAAGTGTCTGAAGTTTAAACATGTAAGAATAAATATACACTTTTTTATAGATAAATTCTGGGTTTGTGCCCCCCCCCCTCCCGCCCCGCCGTGTATACCAAGTAGTGGTGAATTCTGGACTTTCGGTGTACCCATAGCTCAAACAGTGAACATTGTAACCAACAGATAAATTTTCAACTCTTATCCACTCCTACCCACCTACCTTTTGTAGTAACCAATGTCTGCTATTCCACTCTGCATGTCCAGGTGTGCCCATGTTTATCCATCCCCTTATAAGTGAGAACATGCTATATTTGGCTCTCTGAAGAACCAGTTTTTATTCTGCTATCAATTTTCTCTTTCTTTTCCCATTTTCTTTTTTTTTTTTTTTTTTTTTTTGTTTTGGTGTCACACGGTGTCCCCCAGACTGGGGGGCAGGGGCCCCCCCCGCCCCCCCCCGCCTTGACCTGGGGGGCTGTGGCGAGAAAGCCCCCGCACCATACCAAGAAGCTGTCAAAA
>CAUYQG010065216.1:0-18487 GCA_963574415.1 Tarsius wallacei | reverse complement strand
CATGGTAAAGTGACCATAACTGACATGTCAGCCTTATCAGATGTAATTTTTTAGAGGCATGCCTTTTAATGAAATGGTGACATATTATGGAATTGCTAGTTCACTTGCAAATGATGAGTGACTGAAAGATAAAGTTGAGGTATGGCCCCTGAAGAGTATGGCAAGGCTGTTGAGATTTAGATACCTCTGTGGAAATAGGAATGGGAAGTTGGGTTTCCTCTGGTGATGACTCAGTCTCCGAAATAGAAGGTGATAAGAGGGACTGAACTCCTGGTGGAGAGCTGGGTTGGTGCTCAAGGGCAGTAGAGTGCTTTGAGGTGCTCTGTGATCTGGGAGTGGGGCCCCCTGGCAGTTTCCTGGCTTTCTTTAACTCCTTTGTGCAAGACTAAGTTACTCATCCAGAATTGTGGTTTTAGGAATGTTTGAAAAGGTAGCAAGATAAAACAACTTAAGGTGTTGGTAGGAGTGACTGAAGTTACTAATGTTAAGAGAACATTATTTTTGTCCTTGGAGCTGAGAGAAATCCCAATTAGCTAAAAATAGCCTTTTATCGTTCTGTCCCCTAAAAGAACACAGACATCTAACTAAACTCACAGAAATGTCATTTTACTATATTTTTAAAAATCTGCCTTTGGAGCCCAGTGTACATTCTATTTGACTTTTTAAAGTGATGTATTTTCCGTTTTGACTCTAGCAGGCAGATCCTGCTTTAATTTTTTTTTTCCTCGCTATCCTCTCTCTTTTCTCAGCAGTTTTAAAGATCCCACTTAAAATATTCAAAAATTAAACTAAGCATAAAATTCAAAAGACCTTAGATACACTGTTATAATTATGCAAATATCTTAGGTTTTAATTTTTTTCATGAAGTTTTTGAGCTTTTTTTCTTTAATTCACTTATAGCTTTAATACTTTATAACTTGCACTACTAAATCTATGCTTAAAATGCTTCTGTTTTGTCTACTCTTTTAAGGATTGAAATTTAATTATTAAGGATTGCCATGATGAGCAGATTTTTGTGTTTCAAAATAAATTCATTGAGCTTTACTTCTCTCCTAAAGGTAATATTTACAGACTTTAAGGTTGTTAATGTTTTGGCAGTGTGTAACATGCCATTTGAAATCCGTTTGCCAGAATTCACAAAGAACAATAGACCTCATGCCAGGTAAGTGTTTGAAGACTCAAGATAACTTACCAAATTTGAAATTACTAGTCAGGCTATACATATTTATATTAATTGTGGCTTTTTTTGTATAGTTATGAACCTGAACTTCATCCTGCTGTGTGCTATCGGATAAAGTCTCTAAGAGCTACATTACAAATTTTTTCAACAGGAAGTATCACAGTAACAGGTATTCTATGATATTGAAATCAAACTTATCCATTATAGGTTGAATGACATAAGGAATGCCCATGCCAAGACAGAAATCATGTCATTTTTCCTTCTTGATCACTTCTGTCCTTTAAGAGGAATCAGTCCCTGACTTTAGCACTGTAGATTAGTTTTACTTGCCTTTATACTATTTGTAAATCTCAAATATACTATTTTGTGTCTGCTTTCACTCATCATTATCTTAGTGGGATTCATTCATATTGTTCCATGCAGCTGTATGTAGATCATCCATTCCCATTGCTGTGTAGTAGCCAGTGTGTAAATGTACTGTGCAGAGGCATTTGAGTAGCTTCTAGTTTGGAGCTGGTACGAATATTCTAGTATATATATCCATCTTTTCTTGTATATAAATGAGGTTTTACATAAGCAAAACATTCAAATATGATTGGCACCTATTTGCTTTGTCATGTGTATTTTGTTACATCTTTTGAGTATCTTTTGAAGTATCTGGAAGGGGTTGTTTCAGAAGACTGGGCATATATGTTCAAAGGTGACATTAACATGCAGTATAATTTTTAAAGATATTGTCATTATAAATTGTACAGAGGCATTGCTGGGAATAGTTTTGCCCAACCTTAGGCAAAAATGAATTGAGGAAAATTTCTTTAATGTCCTTGAGTTTTGCTTTTTATTCTTTTAATTCTTAGAGGAGAATAACAATTTTTGATACCTTTAGACTAATCAACAAATAGACTTTAGTTTTGACTCATCCCATATGTTATTTCATCTTCCTTGAGGACTTTCAAAGCCTATTGCCAGGTTCCCACCTGAATCCTAAAAATGGGGTGGTGAGGAACAAGTCTGTTTGTTCCCTTCCTTCAGCTGTTTCCAAACTTTGGAGCCTGGACATCTGATAGGCCCCAGAAGTCTGTTGATAAGTCTCTACTAAGTATAGAATAAAATGATATATATGTAAAAATCTATATTTACTGAGTTAATAGATAATTAAACAACACAACAGCAAACTGAAGACAACTGACCTGGTTAAGTAGTATGCATTATTTACTTACATCTGGAGTAGCCTAAGAAATCTTAGCAATTTGGTGAGCACTTTTGGGCAAAGCACTGTCTGTGTGGGGGAACGGTGAGTAAGGCATGGAACTGACAAAGACAGGACCTGATCAGGGCCTTCAAAGTTCACAGTGGGTAGATATATCGGTTTTCAGGCTATTTCAAAAGAAATAAGCGTGTATTAGTGAAACTGCTTTTATTCAAAATAGATTTTATGAAAATATTTTTCATCACCCTTTTTAATGTTTCTTTTTAGCTATTTAAATGAAAGATTACATTTTTAAAATGTTGTTCCGGAGTTAAATAGATTAATTCATATGTAGGCTCACCTTATTGCGTCGTGCTTTTCTTTTTGTTTTCTGATTTCGGTAAGCTCTGGGGGTGAAATGACCAGATTAGTAATACGCAGGCTACCAGATGGTAGTCAGTCTGTGGGGATGTTTAAATCATTTAGTCTAAAGCAGTATTTCCCAGTATTTTGGTAGCACTCTGTTCTATCTGTGGGTCCTCCATACTCCCATGAGCCTCAGTGTAGCCCAACCAAAAGCCAGACAGCAGTGATCAAAGGAGAGTGGTTGTTAGTCCCAGGTGTCGCTCCTCCCTTTCATGCGCATGTAATGTCACAGTGCTTTTTTTTTTTATTCTGCTCTGTATCGCTTGTGCAGTGTCTCTTCAGACTAGTGCTCAAAAACAAAATGAATAACATCATCTGCATTCAGATTTTGATTATCTGGAAAAAAATGTGTATTCCTTTGGTTCTTACGGTGACTATGTATATGATTATGTAAGTGCGGGTTTTTTTAAACATTTAACGTGAATATTTTTCGTTCTGGGAAGTCCGTTTTTCCTCATGACCCTTTCCCAGCTCTTCTCACGCCTTCCTCCCCTGTGTCTGTTACAGGGCCCAATGTAAAGGCCGTGGCTACTGCTGTGGAACAGATCTACCCGTTTGTGTTTGAAAGCAGGAAAGAAATTTTATAATTCATCCCTTAATTGGTTAGAATCTCTAACTGAGCACCTTTGAAAACCTGCTGCACATTGGACTCAAAAGGAAAACTGGACCAACAGTAATTGAGGAAATAGACTCTTTTATTCATTCGCGGCTACAGTGTAAGCTCCAGTCCCTTTGGATTTTATTCCAATCTTGCTGTAATATAAAAAGGAAGTTTACAAGACATGACATTGCTGCTTTTACTAAAGGACATTCTATTTATTTTCGCAGTAATTCTCATGTCCCCATAAGCAGAGCTGTCACAGTGTGCACTACCTTAGATTGTTTTATTGTTGTCATTGTTATTTTTTTCCAGTTTGAGCTGATGTGTTTTATTTGTGAATAGTCTTTTACATTTTTGTATGCTGAATATGGGCACCAAAGAACCTGTAAAAGTTATCTTTTTCAATTGAATGTGCACAAATAAAAGTTTGGAAAAGATCTCTCTTCATATTCATTCTGTAACTTTTATTCCCCATTTTCTATTTTAACAAGAATTGTATTCATAATTCTTTTTTTTTAATCTATGCAAGCTTAGATTTTGGCTAAAGTGTATTGGCTTCTTTTTGAAGTGATATATGTGCCACATGTGTATGGTATCTTTTAATATCTGTTACCAAATATCAACTAGATTTTTTTCTTGCAGACCAGAAGAAAAAAAACATGTCAATAAACTGTAGGGAATCAGAGTAGAACTTTATAGATAAAGGATAATGTTTTATGATGCTAATTTAATATGATGGAGAATGTTAAATAACTTTTAAAAGTTAAGAAGAGAAAGTTAAAAGTTAAAAAGAGAAACCTCTTACCCACTAGATGGACATGAGAAGGAAGCTGTGGAGGGGTGTGCCTGGCTTGAACCTTTGTTATTCTGGAAAGACTCAACACCTGTAGTTGTAGGGAAGTGTTGGAGTTCTTGACTTATTAATCTTAGATTGTCAGAAGTTGAAGACATTGTGCTGTTTTAACAGGAAATACCCACAAGCTGCCTGTGTGCCACAGTATACTCAAATGTAGCTCCACTTGAACTTGAAAGCCATGTTGTGAAATAATGTCTTTCCCCTTGCTGTGTCTGTCTTAATGGAGCTAAAAGAGAGTGACTATTTAGTACATGGGATTGCTACTGTTAAATTTATAATAAATATGTATTTGTGAAACAGTGTCTCTGGCTCACCCATGAGCCCTGGAGTAGTAATACAGCTTTTTTGTTAAGCTGAAGTTGCATTCTGCTACTTAGGCTTAAAAGTTTAGTATAACCAGCATTGATTTTTACCTAGAAATAAAGCTGAGTGAAGAGTCAAATTAGCTTCTCAGAAGAAACTTAATAGAGACAATATGCCAAAACAGTCTTCCACAAAAACTTGAATTTCCAAACTGTTTTGAATCCTTTGTGGAAAATTCAATATCTTAGCCTCCATATATAGTACATTTTTCTTACCATATTAGTAAATCTTGAAAACCTAGCGTAAGCACTGCACTGAACAACATATTATTTTAATCTTCATTCTTCTCAATGCCTTCCCCTACCCTGCCTCTCCCTCTAAGGTGAGGAACAAAAACTAACTTTTATATTTGTCTTTCTTATGAAAGATTTCATTGTGATTTTTAGACTTATTTTTCTCTTTGCCAAAATTTCTGTTTATTTGCTTTATTTTAAGATCAGTAGAATGGCCAAATCCATAAATACTGATAATAAAATTATATGAAAGAGTTACAGGCAGACAGTTTTACAAATTTGGGATTTTTCGCTTAGTTTTAATTAACAGTAGTAAATGACTGCCTGTTTTGCAGGTTCACCAAAAAAAAAAGAAAAGAAAAAAGAAATATAGAATGAGGGAGAAGCATGATATAGTCAAGGTACAGAGCCAGATGATATATTCAGTATTCATATGACTTGAAAACGGCATATCCATAGTTAATTGAAATGCTTTATCTGAAAAGGAGAGGGAAAGATAGTCTGACCAGGCCTGACTTCAGGGCCACCGAGTGAGCCTCATCAGAATGTCCATGGTTAATCCACTAAACCTAACAGATCTGGGAAGAAATGAGTTTGTCTGATGGCTTCTGCTGACTTTCTACAAATACTGTACATTTTTTTAAAGAATAAAAACAATATATACATAAAATTATAAGTATTACCCCCTTTTTCTTTTTGAAAACCAAAAAGCTTGATTTGATTTGATTGGGTGATGAGTATTGGGTAAAAATAAGCTTGAAGACAAAATTGTTTAGTTGCAGACTCAGGTTAATAAAAGAAAAATATAAGAGAATGATTAAGATACTGAAGTTGAGGTCACTAGTAATAAACCAGCTGTGCTGATAAAACAGTTTCCTGCCCATCTACAAAGAAAAGCTAAACCAAGAAGTAGCTAAAGTATACATAGTGATTGAACTTCAAAGGACATGGAACAGTTTTGTTAAATATCTGTGATGCTTGGCAAAGAAAATGAAAGTTCATATTGATAACCTGTCTTGATTTTTTTCAAATAGAACACACTTTCCCTTCTCTTTCCAAAACAAACATAAAACAACGCATGATCTGGCTTGCATACGAAATGTACCATGATAGAATTAAGATCTCAAATCTCCTTTCCTTCTAACTTCCTCCTGCCAGTTTTTAGATAATACATGTCATAACCAGGACTGAGTCATTCTCCTGAGTCTCTGATAATACAGCTTTACTACTGCTCACCTAGATTCAGTTTTTTTCACTTGTTATAAGGGAATGTAGTGGACCATGTATTCTTACAGCTAGCTGGGACAGCTTGTTCAAGACCAGTAAAAAAACTGAAGCTAAATAAAAAGTTTAGGCTCTTAGGGAATACTCTTTTCTTCAGGTTTATCATATTTTTTAAAATTCTTTTTCAGGTTAGGTTGTTCGTACTTTTTGTGTGTGTTTCTTCCATAACTTATAACATTAGTGATTTAATGGGCTACAACTTAAGTCATTTAAGGTTTTTTTGTTTGTTTTTTTTGCGTTGGAGTCTCACTCTGTCGCCCAGGCTGCAGTGTAGTGGCACGCTCACGGCCACCCCAGCCCAACCTGCTGGGCTCTGGTGATCCTTCCGCCTCAGCCTTCCAGGTAGCCGGAACTACAGGCCCGTGCTACCACACCCGGCTAATTTTTTTTATTTATTGTAGAAACTAGGTCTCGCCAAGTTGCCCAGGCTGGTCTCGAACCCTCAGGCTCAGGCAGTCCACTCACCTCGGCCTCCCAAAGTGCTGGGATTACAAAGTTTAAGGTTCTTTATTGTGGATTTTCTATCATACCCAAATCCCAGCAGTAAAATGTCTTTCCAAGACTTAAAAATCAACTGGAGAAAAATAGAAGCGAGCAGTCCATTGTTGTGTGTGTGAAGACTCACATTGCTGGTACAGGTTTCATCACAGAGAAGAGCATACTGAGGGAATTGTCCTGATGCCTGAGTGTCATTTGTCGTGTCTGCAGTCATCTGGAAGTCAGCATCGATTATAGCCTGTGGGCCATACATAACCTGAGGTAGTGATACTCTTGAGCAGTTGGAAGAATTGCAGGAAACTGGATTACCACATGCTGTCATGAGAGTTTGACATGGAAGGAATTTGTATAGGCTTGACTTAATCACTTAAATCTAACTGCTTAGCGATTCAGATAAATAACCTAAGGACCTGACTCCTTTCCTAATGTTTTACTAATAGCTCTTTCTAAATAAATATGGTCCCAGGATTTTAAAATTGTCTTTTCTATTCATTTTTTAATGGAAAAATGCTCAACTTACTGCAGAATTGTTTCTTTTAATATTTTACAGTATTAACATGACATTCATAAAGGTAGAATGTTTTGCATTAAATTGTTTATAATTCATAAAGTAAGCTGTGTAATCTTTGTACTTGTTGAACTGAAACTAGAAATTATAACTAAAATCCTAACCAGGGTTCTCTCCTAGTCTAGATAGAACAAATGTGTAATTAAATTGCCCACATTGTATGTTCTGGTTCTTTTTTACAGAAGACCCAGTGCAAGTAGTGTCGTAGTAGGCAAAAACTATAAGCCCATGTCCAGGCCACTTGTATGTCTGAATAATAAAGCTAAGACTGCCCTCCATACATAATGCAGCTTAAGGCAAAGGGTGATCTCACCACTAGAACCTAGTCTTTTCCAAGGCTGCTCTGTGAAAAAGGTAGAAAGTATTGAACCAGCCAGTGTCTTTTTAACCTGACATCCTGCTCAGAATCAAAAAGAGATCACTGAAGCCCTTTTACCTCATCTACCTGTTGAGGTTTTGGGGGGATAAGGGGATTAAAGGTTGTCTTGGCGGTCTATCTGCTTTGAAAAATTTGCCCATGGCAGGTCTTTCTGCCATGAATCTTCCTTCTTCCTTCTCTTTTTCTCACTAATAAACTTCGTTTGAAAACTTAAAAAAAAAAAAAAAAAGGTTGTCTTTATATTTTCAGAGTGTTCCTTTAAAATTTGCTCCATGATACTGAAAGGCAAACACAAGAGTGGCAATTATGGGTCCAAAGACGCCCCTTTTAAGGTGTTGGGGCCATTAGGTCTCAGAAAGCTGCCTAGGCTGTCCCCTAGCACACAGCTTGTTGCATTCCAAGAGCTGCTCTTGGGGGTTTCTTTTTTGAGGCTGTCTTGGCACTAATTCCTCTTGGTGATGACTCATAAAGCAAATGTTGTTTTTCACATAGTTCCTGAAAGAGAAAGAAGCACTAATGAAAATGTCATTCCTAGTTTACAGTACATGAAAAAAATGTGCAGGCTATTATTTTTAAAATCACCCTGGGGCCTTAGTGTTTTAGCTATGCAAAGAAGACATGTTTTTATTGCAAAGCCTGCTGTATCCACAGAACTTGGGTCAATCTCATGCCCAGGGTGAGGCGGGTGTCTTCTGAAAACAACAGTCACAGCAGTCTGCAGGGAAGGGTTTCAGGGATAGTATCACATGCAGAGAGCTGTGGAGACTGCATCCCAGGCCCTATTTTGCTGTTTTCCATTTTTCAAACACCACTGTGCCTGTGTTTGTATCTACATATCCTGCCTTCTGCATACTCCCCTCATTCCTGAATTAACATTTTTTCCCTACAGGATTATTCCCATCAGCATAAAAATATGCTATAGTATTTTACCTTTATTTAAAGAGAGGGCTGCCTTGGAACCTTTCTCCCTTTTCAAATATCTTTATCTGTAATGTCACCAGTTAGTTGAGTGGCCGCCATGTGCAGGTGGGGTGGATTGGGCAGGTGAAGACTCCTGCTTTCAGGAAGCTTGCGTATGCTTCAGCAGAGGAGACAAGCACATGAGCGTGTCCTTTGAAGCAGTGGAAGTGCTCATGAGAAGTAGAGAGGAAGGGGGGAAGAATGGTTGAGTTGGGTGGTGATGGGCTATGCCAGACAGGGCGGCATCTCGCTAAAGGGGTGACACTTAATCAGAAACGAATGAACTAGGGATGGAACCCTGTGAAGAATTCCAGAGACCTGAGAAGTGGGGCAGGGAAGCGGGTAGGTTTCTTGAGGCAGCTTGAGGTCTAGGCAGTTGCTTTTCTAGAATGGAAAATACTGCAGCTGTGTGTGTGTGATGATAATGCCACGGAAGGGGAAAATGGATGCTGCAGGCAATGCAGAAATGGAAACATCAGCCTTTGCAGCAAGGCAGAGCACGTGGGCAGAGGTGGAGGCAGGTTAGTAGATCTCGTGTCGGGAGAATGAGGTGGTCCCTTCGCTTCTGTTTTCTCAGTGAACTGAAAAGCACAACCATCGTGTGAGGAGGCGGGCGGCAGTACTAGAGGCCTGCAGGGAGCATGGGTGAGAAGTGATCATCTTGGAAGCAGGAGGTCAGTTCGTCAGGGAGACATGGTGGAGTGCAGGGCATTCCTCAAGACCCACTTGAGATTTGTGTTCATAAATTTAAAACAAGACAGGCCAGCATAGTTGCGTGTTTTTCTTCAGTCCCAGTTAGCTCTTCAAATGCAGGGATAAAGTAAGAGTTAGTTTGACCAGAGTTAAGATTTGCCTGAATGATGGGAGGGAAGAAGGGGATTTGGTAAAAGGAGATTGCAAAGGAGTGACTTAGGTGGTGGTCCCCAGAATCAAAGCAGGGTAAGAAAGGAGGTGAGAATGTGGTGACGGATTCTCTGGGGCTTCCAGGTCCTGGGGGCTGAGGATTTGAAGTGTAGCTACTTAAGAGTGGACTGAGGAGGAGGGTGGTCAGAGGGTAGGTGGGATGAGGGTGTGAGCATCCTATGCGTCTGCTCCCTTCACAGCAAAACACCTGCAGGGACTGGACTCTAGCCGATGTCACCATCCATTTGCGTCCTCAGTCCTTGTCATTCAGCTCTGTCCTCTCCCACAGAGCCTGTGTCTGCCAAGCCTGTGCTTCACCTCCCCGCTGGAACCTGGCTCTGGCTTTTCTCCAGCCTTGCTGGTGCCTCCTTTCCAGTCCTTTTTGTTGCTGTCCTCTGCTGGATCTCCATTTCCTTCTCTGCTCTCTGGCCAGCGAATCTTATCTGGCTCCAGGACTTAAATACTATTGAGAGCTGATGGCTGCACACATTGGACTCTAACCCCAAGAATCTCAAATTTCTCACATATCCAACTGCCTCCTAACAGTGTGTCAATTTGATGTCTGATGGACATCCCAAAATGAGTATCTCCAAAACAGAACTCAGTTGTCCTCCAAACCCTAAAACCTAATCGTCTTTCAGGCTTCTCCCTCTCGCCCTCCATCCAGTTTCTCAAACTAAAACTTTTGGTGTCATCCTGACTACTTCGTTACCTAACTCCTGTATCCATTTCATTCATTCATTTGTTTTTCATTCAACAATGAGCTTCAATTATATGCCAAGGAAGAGTTCCAGGTGCTGAGAAACAGCATGAACAAAATACACACCATTCCCTGCCTTGAAGGAATTTGAATATAGTGAGAAGAAGTAAACAGTAAACCAAGTAAAACTGTTTCAGCTTTGGTTAAAACTGAAGGATTCGCGTGTGCAGTGTTGGGTACACAGTTGTAATTTTAAGTAGGGTGACAGAAAAAGTCCGAAGGAGGTCAAATAGGGAGGCAGGTGGATATTCAGGGGAAGAGAATTCTAGGCAGAAAACAAGCGCCATGAGCCTGAGCCCTGAGCATGCCCGGGGTGTCCGGGATCAGCTTTGGCCCCAGTGTCTGTGAAAGTAAAGGGACAGGATGTCAGACAAGCAGGGCTGGGAGGACATCGGGGCCTTGTGTTCTGGATGGAGAGCCACTGCTGGTGTGAGCAAAGGAATGCCTTGAGTGCGTTTAAGGGGTCACTGGCTGCCATGTAGGGAATAGATTAGAATGGATACAGGTGGAAACGGGGACCAGGCAGTGGCTATTCCAGCAATCCAGGAAGGTCAGGGTGACTGCACCCAGCCTGACAGTGGTCAGGCTCTAAAGACGTCTTAAGTAGCAGCCAGCACAGCTTCCTGACAGACTGAACATGGGGTGTGAAAGAAAGTCAGGAAAGACTCCAAGGTTGTGGCCACAGCAAGTCAAAGAAGACACTGACATCCACTGAGTTGGGTGAGACTGCAGGCAGAGTAGGTTTGGGAACATCATGGGCTCAATTCAGGGCATTCTAGGCTGAGATAACTGTTAAGACATTGGGGCTGGGCGTGGTGGCTCAGCCTATCATCCCAGCATTTTGGGAGGCCGAGGCGAGAGGATTGCCTGAGCCCGGGGGTTCGAGACCAGCCTGGGCAACAGGGTGAGACCTCATCTCTACAATAAATCAAAAAACTAGCTGGGCATGGTAGCGCACGTCTGTAGTTCTGGCTACTTGGAAGACTGAGGCGGAAGGATCATCTAAGCCCGGCCAGCTGAGGCTGCAGTGGCCACGAGCATGCCACTGCACTCCAGCCTGGGCGACAGAGTGAGACTCCAACTCAAAAAACAAAACAAACAAACAGACAAAATCAAAGTGAGACACCCTTGAGCAGCTCAGCCACACAGTCGTGGGCCCTGCTTGGGAAGCTCCATTTTGAATTCTGGGAGGCCTCTGTGGTCCTATCCTCATGGGAATGCCATGTCACGTCAGGAGTGCCATAAACTTTTCAGCAGTGTGGCCTCAGCAGTGTCTCAAGAGTTGGAGACAACGGTACCTGACAAAGAACTGATCTGTGGCCTGAGTTAGATACCCAGTCACCTACGTTAGCTACCATCTAGGAGAGAGAGCGGGCACGACCTGAAAAGGTGAGGGTCAGGAATCATATCCAGGATGACAAGGAGATAAGGCAAGGGGTCTTCCATTCCCTACTGCTGCTCTGCCATGTTCTTAAGAACAAGGTCAGTCTGTATCCTTAGGAATAGTGCTTGGCACAGCATAGATGTAATATTCACCAGCTGGAAACTTCCAGCACTACTGACTTCTGGAGTCACAAAAAAAGCATGAGAAAGAAGCTGGTCCATCTCCAAGCGCATGAGCTGCAGAAGGACCTCTTCCCGGAAGGCCTCAACCACCCTCATGGGTGTGTCAGCTCAGACATCCTCCTCAGGGCTGTCGAGAAAACCCACGTGAAAAGTGAAATCCTCGTGGGCCTATGTCTAGATTTCCGAGCATTCAGAGGACAGCCCACAATTCTTCCTTGGGATTTAACGGATGTGTCAAAACAACTTCCACTACTAAACTCTATCCTATTTCAGTTTAAGACTTTGCTTCTAAGACAGAGCTGAAGTACAAACACGTGCAGCAAGTGAGCAGTCTTCAGTCTGCACAGTCAAATCAACTTTTAGAGGTTTGAGAGTCGTGCAAAGGTGTAGGCAGGATTTGGGAAGCCTGGGCTGAAGGGAAGCGGAGGAGAAGGGAAGGTTTTTCCAAGGAGTATAATAAGCGAGCACTGGGATTCAGAAACGAGCAGGCACAGGGAAGGGAGTAAGAAAAGCAGGTGCCACAGGGAAGGCACGGGGGAAGGGACGGGCGGTGAGCGAGAAGTATCCCACACAGGGCATCTGGGTCCTGAGCACCCCTTTGGGACAGTGTTTTCCCACCAACAAACATGACTTTAACCATCCCTCCTGGTTCTCTGAGTCCATTAATCCAGGGGCCAGTGGGCTTTTTTCTGCAAAGGACCCGAAAGCACATATTGTAGGCTTTGCGGGCCACGCATTCTCTTCTGTAGTGGCTCAACTCTGGCACTGTGGCCTAACAACAGTCAGGAAAAATATAAGAATGAACAGGGCTACCCCCTCCGGTCCCCTCCCACTCTGGGAGCTTTTCTGTCCTCTTAATAAATCCAGTTTTCTCAACTTAGAAAAAAAAGAATAAATGTGGCCATGTTAATAAAACTCTATTTATGCACATTGAAATTTGACTTTCATCTAATTTTCATGTCTCACAAATGTTATCCTAGATTTTTTTTCAACCATTAAGAAATATGAAAACCATTCTTAGCTCATGGGCTATCCAGAAGCAAGTGGCTGGGTGTGGGTAACAGTTCGCAGGACCCTACGGTAATATGGATACTGGGGGTGATGGAATCTGTCCTGTCTTCACAGCTTCTGGGGACTCTGTAATTTGTTTACTCATCAGTCAATGGGCTTCGTCTTCTTGATCACAAATTTCTCAAGCTTTAAGGGGCACAGGTATCACCTGGGCAATCTTGATAAAACACAGATTTTGGCTCAGTAAAAGGCAAGGCTGGGTGTCAAGATTCTGCATTTTTAAGTGTCCCTCCCACCCCCACTTGGAAGTACAAGGACCCAGTACTCAGGCTTTCACCACTTCCTCTCTCAGGACACCCAGGAGTTCAGAATCCTTGCTGTTGACCTCTGTAGGGAACCTCCGTTCTTAATTATCTGTAACATGTGATTTTGGGGGGCGGAAAATAGCATTAATTGTGGTATTACCTTCATTCTCATTTTTTAGATTATTATTTTAGAGGTCTTTCACTTCCTCTTAGGTGCCTGAGATGGAGTCATAAAGACTCATGCCAGTGTCTACTTGCCATACTCACGCTAGTGCCAATGGATCCGTCTCCCCTCCTTCCAGTCCTTGTAAATAGCAGCATCCTTGGTCCCTGCTAATACCCTGTGGGTACCAGGGCCTGGGTACATGTGGGCAGCTGCTCCTACATTTACTAATGTGAAGTAATATTTCTGCAAGAAGCAATATCCGCCCACAAGGCCATCCCCCTAACTACAAAACACAAGGCTTTCTATGTCGTTTCAGAAATTCACTTGGATGGAATAGACAACTGGAATGTCCAATCTTTTTTTAGTTGCCCCAAAAAATCATGTCCTCAAGAGAAGCTAAGCTGAAAACATGTTGCCACTGCTGTAATATAAATGCATTCACCCTCCTGAACAGACTAATCAGAAACTCTGTGCTGTTACCTTCAGAGGCGTTCTTGCTTTCTTGGGGCTTGCTCCGTTGAGTATTAACCCCTGTTGCTAGCGATTTAACGAATGTGTCAAAATAATTTCCACTACTAAACTTTGTCCTACTTCAGTTTAAGACTTTGCTTCTAAGACAGAGTTGAAGTACAAACATTAAAATACTTCTCAACTGATGTGCATTTTATAGATTTTTTTCCCCACTGAATATCACACAGTTCAGAAAGTAATTATATAAGCTATTTAGGGACAAACATGCAGAGTCCCTATTGGGGCTCATAGATTTTCTTTTTTGTGTCTAAAAGGTCATTGGAAAGTACTGTGTTTCCATAATAACAGTGGCAAGGCTGATCAGATCAACAAATAGCTACAATTTATCTGAGGGTCTCCAATGAACTTTTTTTTTGGGGGGGCCATCTGGAAAACAACAGTCTGAATTAGATAATGTCTTCAAAGACAATATAAGATTTGGGATAATTCAGTTTCAACAATAGTTAAGAAAAGAGAAAAATGCTGGCTTGCTCTTTCCAATCTAGCAAGTCTCATCTACGTTGATGTAAGTACCTCAACTATAGTTGTAACTGGATCATAATTTTTTAAAACCTTTATATATTTTTTTATTTTAAAGATGTGGGATACAATTCAGAATCAGGTATCCAGGTGGTCATCGTACAGGTAGTTTGGGCCTCCCTTTGGTCCCCACTCTGCCTGGTTTGAGATCAGGTGCCCTTACTGAGGTTGTGATCCTTACCCACCCTGGCAGTATCCCACTATTGCCAATCCCTTTCTTACAGTAACATGGTAAATGTTCAGGGTCCACTTATGAGAGAGAATGTATGACACTCTTTATTTCTGTAATCACTGAGTATGATAGACGCTAAATCCATCCAAGTTGTTGCAAAGCCCATGTTTGTCCTTCTTTATGGCTGCATAATATTCCATTGTGTATATATGCCATATTTTTTTAATCCAGTCCAGTTTCAATAGGCAACATGGTTGGTTCCATGTTTTTGCTATTGTGAATAGTGCTGCAATAAATATGCATGTGCAAGTATCTTTTTTTGTAGAAAGATTTGAGTTCCTCTGGGTATATTCCCAATAGGGGGATTGCTAGGTCATAAGGAAGGGTCAAAGTCTAGTTCTTTTAGAAATTGCCACATTGTTTTCCAAAGAGGTTGCACTAGTTTGCATTCCCACCAGCAGTGTAGAAGCGTTCCTTTTTCTCTGCATCCTCATCAGCATCTGTTGTTGTTTGTTTTATTAATGATGGCCACTGTTACTGGGGTTAAGTAGTACCTCAGTGTGGTTTTGATTTGCATTTCTCTGATGATGAGTGAGGCTGAGCACTTTTTCATGTGTCTGTTGGCTGCCTGCATATCTTCTTTTGAGAAGTGTTCATTCATGTCTTTGGCCCACTTTTTAATGGGGCTGGTTTTTGTTTTCCTTTTGGCACGTTTGAGTTCCTTATAGATCCTGGATGTTATACCTTTGTCATATATACAGTTGGCAAATATTTTTTTCCCCATTCTGTGGGCTGTCTTCCCACTCTCTTGATGGTTTCTTTTGCTCTGCAGAAGCCTTTCAGTCTGATGAAGTCCCACTTGTCTGTCTTATCTCTTACGGCATGGGCTCTTGGAGTTTTGATCAGGAATTGATTGCCAGTTCCAATTTCCATAAGGGTATCTCCTGCATTTTCTAAGGTTCTTATAGTTTGAGGTTTTAGGTTTAGGTCTTTGATCCATTTAGAGTTGATTTTTGTGTATGGTGATAGGTATGGGTCTTGTTTTAATCTTCTGCATGTGGTCAGCCAGTTTTCCCAGCACCATTTACTAAATAGGTTCTTGTCTGCCAATGGTTGTTGGTGGAGGCTCTGTAGAAGATGAGTTGGTTGAAAAATTGAGGTTTTGCTTCCAGAATCTCTATCCTGTCCAGTCGGTCCGTATGCCTATTCTTGTACCAATATCAGGCTGTTTTGATTATTGTAGCCTTATAATATAAAATCCTGCTTTGTTTATTTTGCTGAGGATTGTTTTGGCTATTTGTGGTCATTTATGTTTCCATATGAACTTCTATATTGTCATTTCCAGCTCTGAGAAGAATGATGTTGGTAATTTAATGAGTATTGCGTTGAATCTGTAGATTGCTTAGGGTAGAATGGACATCTTAACAATGTTGATTCTTCCTATCCATGAGCACAGAATAGTTTTCCCATTTGTTTGTGTCTTCTTGGATTTCTTTGAGCAGTGTTTTATAGTTTTCATTGTAAAGGTTTTTCACTTCTCTGGTTAAGAAGATGCCAAGGTATTTCATTTGTGTGTGTGTGGCTATTGTGAATGGGATTGTGCTTTTTATTTGGTTATCTGCCTGCTTGTTGTTGGTGTATAAGAATGCAACTGTCGGCCAGGCTTGGTGGTTTGGCCTGTAATCCCAGCACTTTGGGAGGCTGAGGCAAATGGATTGCCTGAGCACATGGGTTTGAGACCAACCCAGGCAACTTGGCGAGGCGTCTCTACAATAAATTAAAAAAAAAAAAATTAGCTGGGCATGGTAGCAGCTACTTGGAAGGTTGAGGCAGAAGGATCGCTGGAGCCCAGCAGGTCGACACTGGGGTAGGCATGAGTGTGTCACTGCACTCCAGCCTGGGTAACAAAGTGTGACTTCAACTCAAAAAAAAAAAAAATAATGCAACTGTCTTTTGCACATTTATTTTGTACCCCCAAGACTTTGCTTTATAAGTGAAAGCAGGTTTTTGACAGATTCTCTTGGGTTTTTGAGGTATAAGGATCATATCATCAGTAAAAAGAGACAACTTAGCTTCGTCTTTTCCCATTTGGATATCCCTGATTTCCTTCTCTTATCTAACTGCTCTAGCTAGGACTTCCAACACAATGTTGAACAAGAAGGGTTAAAATGGGCAGTCTTGTTTTGTTCCGGTTTTCAGGGGAATGCTTCCAGTTTCTGTTCATTTGGCAATATGCTGGCTGTGGTTTATCATAGATGGTGCTTACTATTTTGAGGTATGTTCCCTAGGTGTTTGAGGGTTTTTATCAAGAAGGGATGTTGAGTTTTATCAAAAGCTTTTTCTGCATCTAATGATATAGTTATGTGGTTCTTATTTTTACACCTGTTGATGTATTAATGACATTTATGGTCTTGCGGATGTTGAACCAGCCCTGCATTCCAGGGATGAAGCCTACTTGGGCATGGTGAATGCTTTTTGAGATGTGTTGTTGGATCTGATTTGCTAGAATCTTGTTGAGAATTTTTGCATCTATGTTCATTAGGGATATGGGCATGTGGTTCTCTTTTTTTGCTGGGTATTTACCTGGTTGGGGTATCAGTGTGATGTTAGCTTTGTAAAATGACTTGGAGAGAATTCCATCTTTCTCAATTGCCTGGAATACTTTCAGTAGGATTGGTATCAGTTCTTCCATGTACATTTTGTAGGATTCCACTGGAAAGCTGTCTGGTCCAGGGCTTTTGTTGTAGGTTTCTTATGACAGAGTCAATTTCCTGGGTTGTTATTAGTCTATTTAGTGTCTCAATGTCTTCTTGCTTCAACCTTGGGAGGTTGTGTGATGGTCAGAAAGTTCTCTGTTTCATTTAGGTTATCAAATTTGTTTCCATACAGGTGTGCATATTAATGTCTGATAATCTTTTGTATTTCTTCAGGGTCAGTTGTGATTGATCTTTTTCATTTCTGGTTTTGCTTATTTGGGCTATTTTCTCTCTTTTCCTTGGTCATTCTGGCTAGGGGGTCCATCAATCTTGTTTATTTTTTCAAAGAACCAGTGTTTTGTTTTGTTAATTTTTTAAAATAATATTTTTATCTTAAGGCCTAACATCCAGGATCTATAAGGAACTCAAATAAGCCAAAAAGGAAAAAAACCCAGCCCCATTAAAAAGTGGGCAAAAGACATGAACAGACACGTCTCAAAAGAAGATATATGGGCAGCCAACAGACACAAGAAAAAGTGCTCAGCCTCACTAATCATCAGAGAAATGCAAATCAAAACCACATTGAGAAACCACCTAACCCTAGTAATAATGGCCATCATTAATAAAACAAACAACAACAGATGCAGGCAAGGATGTGGAGAAAAATGAACACTTCTACAATGCTGGTGGGAATGCAAACTAGTGCAACCTCTTTGGAAAACAGTGTGGCAATTTCTAAAAGAACTAGACTTTGCTGGGCTAGGTGGCTCAGCCTGTAATCCCAACACTTTGGGAGGCCGAGGCGAAAGGACTGCCTGAGCCCACGGGTTCGAGACCCTCCTGGGGAACTTTGCAAGACCTCACCTCTACAATAAATCAAATATTAGCCGGGCCTGGTAGCGCGTGCCTGTAGTTCCAGCTACTTGGAAGGCTGAAACGGAAGGATCGCCAGAGCCTAGCAGGTCGAGGCTGTGGTGATAGGGAGTGTGCCACTGTCAGAGTGAGACTCCAACTCAAAAAATAAAAATAAAAAAAGAACTAGACTTTGACCTTCCATTTGACCCAGCAATTCCCCCTATTGGGAATATAATCAGGGGAACTCAAATCATTCCAAAAAAATACCTGCACACACATGTTTGTTGCAGCTCTATTCACAATAGCAAAAACCTGAAATCAGTCGTGTTGCCCATCAAAGCTGGACTGGATAAACAAAATGTGGTACATACACACAATGGAATATTATGCAGCCATAAAGAAGGACAAATATATGGACTTTGCTGCAACTTGGATATATTTGGAGTCGATCATACTCAGTGATTTA
>CAUYQG010065213.1:0-39120 GCA_963574415.1 Tarsius wallacei | reverse complement strand
CCTTCCAAGTAGCTGGAGCTACAGGCGCACGATACCACGCCCGGCTAATTTTTTTGATTTATTGTAGAGATGAGGTCTCGCCAAGTTGCCCATGCGGGTCTCGAACCCGCGGGCTCAGGCAATCCACTCACCTCAGCCTCCCAAAGCGCGGGATTACAGGCTGAGCCACCGAGCCTGGAGACTTGATTGTTTTACTGTTAACTTTTTTTTTACTAAGTAGAAGGAGTTTACAAATACATAAACTAAAAACAAAGTTGTTTATTATCAAATATTAAATACTGTGCATAATTGTATATACTAGACTTTTATATGACTAGCTAGGTTTGTTTTGCAGCAGCATCAGCAGAGAAACATGGTTAATGTATTGTTAAGACATTCCAATGGCTATGCCATCCTAGGCGATAGGAATTTTATGAGACTACCATCATATATTTGTTTCATCTTTGACCTAACCATTATTATGTGGCATATAACTGTATATTAAGTGGGAGATAAAAGAAAGCACAATCTCACCTTTTGCTGGGAAAAAATGAGTGGAGCATTATTTTATAAATATTTGGATGTATAGAAAGAAATACTGAATATCAAGTGGTGGCTATTATCCCAGCAATTTGGGAGACTGAGGTGAGAAGATTGCTTGAGTCCAGGAATTCAAGACCAGCCTGGGCAATATAGCAAGATCTTTTCTCTACAAAAAAATGAGCTGGGCATGGTATCACGAGCCTATAGTCACAAATACTTAGGAGACTGAGGTGGGAGGATCACCCGAGCCCAAAAGTTTAAAGCTGCAGTGAGCTGTGATTGTGCCAATGCACTCCACCCTGGAAAATAGAATGAGACCCTACCTCAACAAATTAAAAAAAAATTTTTTTTTAAGTCAAGTGTGTATTTCTGAGTGTTAGGATAGTAGCACCTTTACTTAATTTTTCAAAAAAAAAAAATTTTTTTTATTTTTGCGTTGGAGTCTCACTGTCACCCAGACTGGAGTGCAGTGGCCGCTCCCAGCCACCGCAGCCTCGACCTGCTGGGCTCCGGCGATCCTTCTGCCTCAGCCTTCCAAGTAGTTGGAACTACAGGCGTGCGCTACCATGCCCAGCTAATTTTTGATTTATTGTAGAGATGAGGTCTCGCCAAGTTGCCCAGGTGGGTCTCGAACCCGCGGGCTCAGGCAATCCACTCACCTCTGCCTCCCAAAGGCGCAGGATTACAGGCTGAGCCACCAAGCCCTGCTCAAAAAAATTTTTTAAATCTATTTCACTCCATTTGTTACATTTTTACTTAAGAAACATTCTTCATCTCTGGTCCCATAATTTGTTGCCTTTGAGTTTGTTTCATATACATGCTTTCACTCAAACATTTTCAATTTGAACATTTTCAAGAGGCGTACCTGTGTCTCAGAAGTTTCTTCTAGGAACAATTTTATAGTTGTTATTTCAGCTCCTGGCACTCTTGCTAGTTGAAGAAAGTTCTCTAACCAAGGGCAGTTCTAGTAGGATACCAGTACTAGTCAAGCTTACAGCAACTTTATGAATATTGAGCACCCAACCTGGAATTCTTTAAAAAAAAAAAAATGATACAAGGCAGCCTAAGGTAGCCTTTTTGCCCTTCAAAATGAACTTTCAGTGCCTCTGCTTTTATGCTGTGAATGAATGTATCCCGTCAGATCAAGATTATACTTGTAGTTTTACATGAAAATAATTATCTGAGAAATGTATCATTTAGCAGTATTCCTTTTCAATTCATAAACCCTAATTGGAATTACTCACCATGCTCGTTTGGTTTTGTTTTGTTTTGTTTTGTTTTTAAGGAAGCTTTAACTTTTCATAAATAGGTGGTATCCTGTCCACATGTTTCAGAATTCTGTCTTCATCCTCTATTGTCCTTACTTTCCTCCAGCTTCTTTCATCTTGACTATATCACTTAAAAAGCTATTCTTTTTTTTTTTTTAAACATGCTAAATGCCAAATGAGTGGTTAGTGACTTAGTATTACAGGGGCTCAGAGATGGAAAGGATTCCTCTGTAGGGAACCAGAAGCCAAGATGTCTTCATTTCTGTGCAATGAAATTTTTTTAGTGTACATGTATTTTTTTTAAGAATCATAGGGTACAATGGTGAGAATTTGTACTAACTATAGTGTGTGAAGGCAAGGTTTGGGCTTGTGACAAGCCTCCCCCCACCAACCCCCCCCCCCCCCATGAGGATGATACTCAATGGGTAGTTTTTTTAAAAGCTATTTAAAATTAGAGATATTGCTTCCTATTTATGTGTATTTTTGTGTTCCGTCTCTTTAGCCACACTATAAACCTCTCAGAGTCAGGGACTTGTATTTAATTTGTATATTCACACAAAGGTCAAGTACTTGTTAATTTTGGGAGTAATGGCATTTAGTTGATATAATCTATTAATTTTTAGCATCTAGGTATTATTGCAAACACAAAATAAGACAGTTGTTGCCTCATTAACCTATGAATCAACAGAAATTATATTTATTATGGACCTGTAAAAATCTCAACTATTTAGTTTTCACAGTTTTTTTTCCCCCTGATTGCCTTGATGATCAGAAAACAAGTATTAGAGTTTTGACTTCTCTCTGCCATGGTCTTTTGTGCTGAGATTAGCACTCTAGAAAAAAGGAGAGATTTCTTATTTCTAGCACCTGCTCTGACAAGTCGGAACTGGTCCTATCCTGGTTGATCAGACTTGTTAGTAGCCTTCTTATATCATTATTGTAATATATCTGTTTATGTCTTTCTCTGAGGTAATTTTGCATTTTTGTGTAGTATACCTGTTATGCAAAAACATTTAGACTGTACTATTTTGCTAAATAATTTTTCTTTAACAAGAAGTATATTTTAACAGTTTGGTTTCTTTTTTCTTTATGCTCAAATATTTTCCAGGGAAAGGGGGAAAAAAACCCCCAAGAAACCTTAGTAAAGCAATAAGTTTTTTGGGGGGGTGTTACCAGAAAACTGCTTAATAATAAACTTTGCTCAATCCATCTGATTCCACCCATTTTTAAAAAGGCCTTTATGAAAGCAAAATTTGGTTTTGATTTTGCTAAAATCAGATTTCATTCTTTTGCTATTATTTAGAAGCTTGTGTCTCACCTGGTTGATAGTTTCAACTATTTCTCCCTGTGCTTCAAATCATCAGAATCCCATTTGCCCCACTGCAGGCTTGGTATGTAGAATGAATATAGTGGCAGCAATTAACATCATGATTGCAATGAAGACTTAAAAAGGAAATAGCATCTTCATTAATGTCTATCCTTTCTTTACCTACAGTTTTTATTAATAAGTTGTAGTAGGAAAAGCAAGAGCAGGAAAAGCTGCTTTCTATAAATAATTATGAAATTATTTTCATTCTTCCCACATAGGTTTGAAAAGTAAGCAAATTCTATCGTTATTTTTCATGTTGATTGTTTCTGTCATGTGGTTTAGGACTATAGTTGTGATTAGTTTTGCTTTTAAATTTTAGGAACAACACAATAAATTGGAGAAGTCTGTGTTTTGCATAGATTGAAATAAATTTACTATCAATTAGAAAAAGCCAAAAGACTTGTAATATATACTCAGTCACACATAATTTTAGGCATAATGTTTCCTAGCTAATAGGTTATTGTGTGTTGGAGAACACATTTCACTTTAATATGAAAATAATGATTTAATGACTCGTTTTTCAATTTTTATTGAAAAGAGCATCATGTAAATATTTATATTGCAAAAGCAGCCATCTTGTCATCCCCAGCGTTTATTATCTGTCATAATTATGACTATTTTATATAGATTTTTCTTTTTGTTGCTCTCTGATTCTTACTACAATGCCTTTGCTCTTTGCCTTGTGGTGTTGCTTTGTTGGCTTGTTCATCTACCTTGTAGAGCTAGATGACCCTCATGTTCTAGTCATTTGACTTTTTACTAGGCTGAACCAAAAGAAAGCACTTGGTTGCTAGCAAAAGAGCTGAACAAAGGCAGAGAGGGAAGGTTTTAAGCATGGGATACTGCCATAGAAAACAGCAAATATATTTCAGCTCGGTCTTTGAAAATCAGCTTCTATAAGGCTAGGCCACCAAAGTGTCATTTTTATTATTGTCCATTCCTTAGTCTCTGTTCATTGTTGAAAAAGTTGTTTCATCACAGAATGGTTTGAAAATTTTGGCCTGTCAATCCCTTCACAGTTGGGAAAGTTGGTCTTCTACATCATATAACCCTGATGTCTATTGCTCATGTGCATTTGGGGACAAGCCTGCCTTTTAGCTGCACTGTGCTTCATCTGTATGTTTAGTTCAGGGTGAGATTGATTTATAAGACTTTTGATCAAAGACTTGTTATTTTTACTGTTTTTTCTTCCTTTTGATATCACTATTGAATGAAAATATAAGGGAATCATTCAGATACAGTCAGTAAACATTAAAGAAAAACATTTTACTGTTTCCCTGGGTATGCTATCAAGGCATTTCTATAGAAAATGATATATTAAATTCCAATTGTTAGAGAAGTGGTCAACATAAAACCTAGGGTTTAATTTATATATCATTAGAAGATTGTTGCTGATGAGGGCTTGGGACTGTACACATGTATACAATGTTACTTCTTATAAGTGACTCACCTGAAGAAAACAAATAGAAAAATATTTTTTAAACCATCTTTTCCCTTGGTGGGTGTTAGTTGTTGAAGTTCCTGGGTTTTTTTCTCCATAGTAAAATAATTCAACATATATTTGCTTTAGATTGGGCCATTAAGTATTGTTAGAGAATTTGTCTTACAGAGTTTAAAAATAGAGTTGTCCAAATTGTAACTATGTTAATCTGTCTTAATTAGTTCTGTGTTAGAAAGCAGATAAATAAAATTTTATTTATACTTATGAATAGGTACAAATAAAATTCTGGTGTAAAGTGTTATATAATGGCCAGAGAAAGTAAAGTAGTGATGTTTAAAAATTGTGTGAATAAGAAATCTTTTTATTTTCATGTCACTTAAGATTAAACCAAATGATAATTTTGTACACTCACTGAATAAAGTCATTTAAAACAATCTTGACACAGGGAAAAACCCCTCACATTTTGTACTTAAACTCCTAAGATAAAGGATAAGAAACTGCAAGACAAGCAAAGGTTGTGATAGAAGTAGTCATACAACTTCATTTCTTTCTAAAAAGATGGAATTGAACCAGTTTCTTTCTTCTAGCTAAAAGACATCATTTTGTTTATTATTGTTAAGAAAAAGCCACCCAACTGGGATTAAAAACATTGAATATAAAATATAACATTGAATATAAAATAAAATGTTGACTGCAAGGGAGATAGCCAAGAGATACATATTTGTCCATTGGAAGCATTTTCAGATTTTTAATACTATAACAGAAATATTAGTTAGAAAGTATTTAATACAATTTTATATTTTAAAAAATAATTTAGCAGAATAATTTCTGAAGTTTACCTAAGCTTCTTACAACACATGTATGTCTCATTCCTTTAATCAAAGCTTTCGTACATATAAGTGTGTATACATGATGATAATGTATCTGAATGAAAGATATTTTTCTTGTTTTTGTTTTTAGTGCTAGTTCAAGAATTTTGCTTATAATATGCCAAACCTTTAGCTATTTAGATATGTCCTAATGATACCTAAAATTTTTACTTTGCAACTGGGTTTTTGGTGTGGTATTGACCTGGCTAATGATTATATAACAAAATTCTGTAAATGGAAAGCTATTTCTGACTTAAACTCTTGATTCTTCTACATTAGTGCTAGTAAAATTGATGTATTCTTAGTTCCAAGTAGTGGTATTTTATAATGCCTTAGCAAAGGTTAGAAATGAGAAGTGCTGTCTCTTAGAAGTTCTCTCATATTTCAGCTAAAACATACTCAGCAAAAAAGATATGTAAATTAAAAGAAAATCTCCAATTTCCTATTCTGAGTAAAGCTTTGATTTTTGCTGATTCAGGAAGTAAGGTTGACATTGGAGCTTCTCATTTCATCTGGAATAATCACTTTTTCCTTTTGAAAAGTCTTTCATTTTAGCAGCAGTATCTTCTAAAACAGTCCATTTTGCATGGATGAACCTGTTTTTCTCTAGATAACACAGAAAATACAACTATCATAAACGGTAACCTGCTTTCTATAGTATTGCTTTCCTGAGTGCCCAGTGAGATACTAAAGTGCCAGGCTGTTCATTCTGGAGATTTCACTGATTTTCTTAGCTGCCTCTCTACCCCAACCCACTAAATAAACACCCCAACAGAAGAATTTTATAACTTCCAAATTGACTACTGCTATAAAATGTTTAACCTCAGGGTTAGATAAATAAGATGCTGACTACCTAATGAAGGTGGCTAATATCAATAGAGCTTTCCCCTAAGCCAGTGGCTCATCAGTTAGGATCATTCAGAGTAAATAATTCCAGTTCTTGAAGCAGTGTACCATTTTTGTCTTTTAAAATAGGTGCTTGATTATTTTATTGATTCTGGCATTTTCTCAGATTGTTTATTAGTATTTTTTTCCCCATATATCAATATATGCTTAAAATCTGAATAAATACTGAACTTGCTTTTGTAATAAGGTAGGTGCATAGGGCATCCAATTGCAATCCAAATATTTGGCTGCCAAATAAGAAAAGCATAATTGCTTATTTGTTTAAATTAGTACTAAATAGAATGATTAGCATTTTTTAAATGTTTTGGTGTAATGTACATGCAATCCATTTAATTTTCCAAACTAATATCAAATTGTATATTGATTGGATTTCTGTCAAATGATGCTCAAAGGATATTGAGTTTTTCCTTACCATCTATGATAAATAGAAATGTATATGTGATGTTTAGTTTTTAGGAGAGATTTACTAACAGATCCATTTTGTTTTGGTTATATAATTTCTGTGCTGTATGTAGAGGGAGACTTCTTGTCTTTCACCGTACTTGGGACAGTGCTCTCTCAAAGGGGTGTACGTGTGCTTATGGACCTGGCCAAAGTATGTAACTCTCTTGTTATTTGGACTGTTAATGCTGTGTGATAGTACTTGTATCAAATTTGTATGCTTTGTAGATAGTGCTTTTGAACTTCTTCCTGATAACTCATTTCTTAATATTAAAACAATAAAGCCAAGATAACAAGATGGCATAGTGAAACTCATATTAAAAACATGTTCTAATTGTTGCTGAGATATTAATGGAAATCTAGAGCTTGCTGCCTCGAGTTATTTCAAATTGTGTATTTTATATTTACAGTTTACATTTACATATTAATTTTATCTATTAAGAATTGCTTTGAAATGAAAAGATTTACATATGCTTAAATAAAAGTATGAAATTGCATTTGAACTCCAAACATCAATCCATTGTATCAGCACACTAAATGATTTTATATTAAGGAAAGCTAAATTCAGTGATGAGTTTGGCCCTCTCACTTGAAAATACTGTGAAAGAAAAGCAATCATGGGAGTCGTGTGTACACTTAGCTATTACATTAAAATCATATTTCTTTTATTTTAGAGAACTAAAATGCTCAAATTATTATGATTAACATTTAAGCTTTTCAACCAAAATATTGGGAGTAATTATGGTGGCAAATCTAGAATTGCTGAGCAAAGTTTATGATATACAAATACTATAGCTTTTAAAGGAATTCATGGGTAATATATTTGAAATGTATATGTATTTGTTTTATGTTTATATCATAGGTCAACCTTATGCAATTTGAGCATATTATGAATTTAAGTATTTAGTAAGGCCTTCCTTGGAAAATTCTAAATCTTTGTTTCAAAATTACATCTGTAGATCATCTAATCGGTCTAATATTATGAAATTATTTCAGCATTTGGTATAGCTGGCTACAAATACTTTGGAAACACTTTAATCCAGTTATTCATTTTTGGCAAAACATTACTTGCTTTTTGAAAAGAGCTTATTTTAGAGGTGATGTCAACATTGCTTCCTCCTTTGCTCAGGTTTTAAAAACTATCTTTTTAAAATTTAGTAGTAAATTAGAAGTACTATAGAAAGCACTGTTCAGTGTTCAAGATCCATGCATTCAGCGTTAAAACTGAGTTTAAGTACACATACTATATACTTACAAAGCCGTGGAACAACTAACTATTCAAACTGCACTTTGGACTATGCTGGAGGTGTTAGCATGCTTTCTTTGCAGACTTAGTTGATTTGAATATAAAAACAACCAAAAATTGTCCAGATAGCCTTTGAAACCCTTTTCAATCAATCTGTAGGTACAACTGTATCAGCAAAATGTTGATCATAGTTCAAATGGACACATTAACTTGTCTAGCTGGCCTTTCAGTGTTTTCATTGGTTAATTCACAGAGAGCATTGTATAATCGACTGAATTTTTGCATACTATTAATAGTTTGCTATAAAATTGTGTGGTTTCAGGACATAACTATAAGGTTTGTCTACTGTGTCTCCAAACTTTATGTCTGTACATCTTGCCTCTTATTCTATTCATTTTTCATTCCATTAACCAATAAGGATTTAACTTAAATTAAGCACTTTAAGGTAAGCCTGTTGTCTCCCAGCGGTGCTTTGTAATGCCATATGGTTGCTGCCCAGCTTGACTTATAATTTTATTTTGTTGGCTTCTTATACTAGCCATTTGGCACAGATAGCCTGAGCTGCTTTGTGGTAGAAGTCAAGTACTTGTGGAGGAAAGTATAAGGAAGTGAACTTTTTTTACGCAGGAATGTCTTTGTCTTTTTGTTTTTGTTTTTTTTTTTTAAAAAAAAGACTATTCCAGCCCTTGCTTTTTAAATATAAACATTTTTAATTTGGAACAACTTGGATTTTCTACAAAATACACCATAGTATAATAACAGTTATATTTTATTTTAGATAGAAAGTTTTTTTAAAATAGTCCAATTTACTGTGTAAATGAGTATTAATTTATTTAATAAAAAGGTTAATTTTAAAATAGCTTATCCATATGAGTTCTTTCAAAGGCAACTCTTAATATATATAAATATGATTTGATTTATAATAAACTTCTTGAAATGTGAAAGAGGCCTTTAATCTTTATTTGTTACAAGAGGGGTTAATGATAGTGAATTATTTTTGCCAAGATTTTTTTTTCCTTCAAAAACTACTAATTCTATCATTTGCACTTTTTTTCTTTTCTTTAAAAAAAAGAGGTGGTGGATGTTTTGCACTGCTTGTTAGCTATGGCTGTGCCATGTGGGTTCTGCCATGATTGACCGTGAGGGCTACTGTGTGGTTTTCATATATATTCACTGTAGAATAGAATCCAGTATTTTATAATAATCTATCAGAACATGATAGATATGTCTCACTTAGGAGAAAAGTTGTCTATAAGGTGAACCAAATCCAAATAGGAATTTTAATGTACATATGAGTATATCAAACTATATTTTCTCACTGATTTTACGGAATTAAGTTGGAGATGCATTCTGCTAGAAAATGACTTGGTTTTTAAGGCAAAACATCATATTAAGATAATTATTTAGGAGAAAATATCATTTTCAAACACAATAATATGGAAGTCAGATTCTGAATGCAAGGTAGTTAGACATGTTTTTATATTTGGCACAGTAACTTAAATATCAATATCTATAGCACAGTGAAAGAAGTCAATAGTTTTCAGATTCTTGGAGGGTTTTTTTTGTTTGTTTTTTTGAGTTGGAGTCTCACTCTGTTGCTCAGACTGGAGTGCAGTGGCACGCTCCCAGCCACCACAACCTCGACTTGCTGGGCTCTGGCAATCCTTCCTTCTCAGCCTTCCAAGTAGCTGGAACTACAGGTGCACACTACCATGCCCGGCTAATTTTTGATTTATTGTAGAGACGAGGTCTTACCAAGTTTCCCGGGCTGGTCTCAAACCCAAGGGCTCAAGCAATCCACTTGCCTCCGCCTCCCAAAGGCTGGGATTATAGGCTGAGCCACCGAGCCCGGTCAGTTTTCAAATTCTTATACTCTTGAAATTATTAAAAAGGATTAGAAATAATAGAAAGGATATGTAGCTCTCTTTTAATGTTCAGTATTTCTCTAATATATTAGCGAAACTATTCTGGGTTTTTGTTTTTGTTTTGAGTTGGAGTCTCACTCTGTTGCCCAGTCTGGAGTGCAGTAGCATGCTCACGACCACCACAGCCTCGACCTGCTGGGTTCAGGCGATCCTTCCGCCTCAGCCTTCCTAGGAGCTGGAACTACGGGTGCACACCATCACATCTGGCGATTTTTTCGACTTATTGTAGGGACGTGGTGTTGCCATGTTGCCCAGGCTGGTCTCGAACCTGTGGGTTCAGGCAGTCCTCTCACCTCAGCCTCCCAGAGTGCTGAGATTACAGGCATGAGCCATCGTGCCCAGCTTGGAAAGCTATTTTTAAAAATTAAAGACTGAAGTACACAAAGGATTTCACATTTAAACAGTTGAAGTTGTAATTTAAAAATATAGTGTTGAACCCGGGCTCGGTGGCTCAGCCTGTAATCCCGCGCTTTGGGAGGCTGAGGTGAGTGGATTGCCTGAGCCCGTGGGCTCGAGACCTGTCTGGGCAACTTGGCGAGACCTCATCTCTACAATAAATTAAAAAAAAAATCAGCCAGGCATGGGAGTGTGTTCCTGTAATTCCAGCTACTTGGAATGCTGAGGTGGAAGGATCGCTGGAGCCCAGCAGGTCGAGGCTGCAGTGGCCGGGAGCGGCCACTGCACTCCAGTCTGGGCAACAGAGTGAGACTCCAACTCAAAAAAAAAAAAAAAAAAAAAAAATATATATATATATATATATAGAGAGAGAGAGAGAGAGAGAGAGAGTATCGAATTATTAAATAAACAAATACTTTCTTCGAAGACATATGACAATAAACTAGTTCAATTCAACAGATTACTGGTGAGCTCCTACCAGTGCAGTGGACAGTGTTAAGCAGTAAAAAATGTTCTATTGCCTACAAGTAGCTAGTGCATAGCTTAACAGGGAGACAGATACATACATGGATACTTATAGTATAAAGGGATAAATAAATACCTTGACTGAAAATTAAGGACATCATGGGGACACAGAGGCAGAACTCCTAATTAAGTTTTGGAAGATTAAGTAAGACTTCCTGGAGGAAAAGTGAAGTAAGACCTGGAGAGTAACTAAGCTAAACAGACGTAGGCATGGAAGAGAGAGTATGTCGCAGGTTTAGGGAATAGCAGATGTATAGCCCAACTGCTATTGGTTTGTTCAAAGGTTTATGTATTCTTAGGTGTGACTGGAGTGTAGCGGGTAGAGATAATGGAGAATACTGAGAGATTAGTCTGAAGTGGTAAACTGTTACCAGGTTATGAAGGGCTTTAGAAGCATGGTCAGAAAATTCAGGAGTCTCTCTAAGAGATTTTTAGTAAGATAGTAACATGATCATATTTATAATTTAGAAGTCAGTGTGGCAGAAGAGTGGAGAATAGCAGGAGTTAGACAGATATGGGCAAAATCAAACTTAAAGAGACTGGTTGCTTTTAAAAATAAATGAGAAGTGATGTATCATTCTTCTAGGTAGTGAATACTAGGTGAATCAAGTTGGAAAAGAGAAGACTATGTGTTTAGTTTCGAACATTTGATTTGAAGTACCTGTAGGCTATCTAATTTGAGATGTTCTGAAAGAGGTTGGATATATGAATATGTAGAGAGAGCCAATCTCAAGAGAGAACCAGGCTGGATATATAGACTTGGAATTTAATCAGCATGAGAATGTTAACTGAAGCCACACGAGTCCACTACAGTCTTCAGGAACCTACATCTTTAGCATCAGTATGTGATAATGATTTTGATACCTAACTCATTATGTTTCAGATGTGTGTTGTGAAATATTTAATATACTATATAAATATAGTATATTATTAAATGTAATGAAGCGTACATTCACTAAACTAGTGTATTAAACTGTGGACCATCATTTGGGGCAGGAACATAATTCTTTACAGTGAATCTATTGCTGTAATGGTATTTTTTTATAATAAAATTTGAGCTAATCCCTTTGTTAGTGATTCAAGACTGTTTGTGTGTAAGTAAGTCCCTTACACACAAACAACTTCTGTTCCAAGAGTGCTTTCATAAGTCCAATTTGTTCTTCAGTCCAATAAAGTTAGGCTGGATGCCAAACTAACACAATTGGCTTTGTAGTACTGTATATATTTTCACTTTTGTTTCACTTGGCACTTCTTAGCAGTACCAGCTACATCACTGCTACTTTTATGTTTGCTTCCAGACATCCTGGTCTTGAAATAAAGATACCGTACTACTGTACTCTATACAGTACTGTACGGAAAAGTACATAAAAGCACAACCACTTGCAGAGGATGCATGCACTTGACAATCTATGCCAGATACTTTAACTTACATCTTTGGACATACAAATGTACGTGTACATCTTTGAAAGTTTGCAACTTGAAGGTTGTATGTAGGGGACTTACTGTACTGTAATAAAGAAGGAAAGAGACCTGTTCTATGCAAAGCACTGTACTTTATATATACTTTATGTGTTTTTTCTTAATTGACATGTTAAAGTTGTTATACATGCATCACATGTACAACGTGTTGTCTTAAAATGTGTACTACAGTCAGCCCTCACTATTTACAGGCCACCTTTTTATATCAGTGGGTTCTACAGGGCCAACTGTGGGACTCGAGCATCTGTAGATATTGGTATATGTGGGATCCTGGAATCGAGTCAACTACCTGTGGATGCTGAGGGACAACTATATATAGTGCATTGGCTAACTCAAGGTGATTGACTTGTATTATCCCTTATACTTATGTGTATGTATGTGTGTGTAGAACCCTTAAAATCTACTCTATTAGCATTTTTAAGAATATGATACATTGTTGTTTTACACTATGTTGTAAAATAGATCTTTTGAACTTAGGAATTCTTTCTACCTGAAATTTTGTTTTCTTTGACTAGCATCTTCCCAACCCTTTCCCCATCAAACTCCTGGTAACCACCATTCTACTCTTTACTTCTATGAGTTCAGCTTTTTTAGATATCACATATGGGTAGATTTAAATGTACTTTATGTATTTTATATTCTTTAGCTCAATCCTTCACACTTCACAACTTTGTGAAGATATGTAGATATTTTGATTGCTGTTTTCCAATTAAGTAAGCTAGTGATGTCAAGTTTCTTTCCCAAAGTCTGTCTCATTGCTCACTACTGAGTGTTAAAACTTTGAAGAGGACATGAGTAGAGAAAAATGAGTGGCAAACCACTTCAACGAAAGATAGTGATATGACTGCATTTAAGTGCCCTTAGGTAGGAATTAAGCTATTTTTAAATGTATTCAGTTTATTTAAAACTTGAATGCCTACTATGCACCTGACTCTGTTCTAGCTGCATTAGTATCAGTACCAGATTGTTGTCCTGTTTCTGAAAATTATTTCCAGTACAGCAGCTAAGGACATTAAATCTTCAAAGGCATTGACCCAATTTTGATAAAAACTAAAGTTGGAAACCTAAGATACTTTTTCATCGCTTGATACTAAGACAAGTCTCAAGCTTGAGGAGTATTGCAGTTTTATGAGAAAACAAAAACTGTTGTTTCTCAACTCTTCTCTAGGTATGAGTCTATTAAAAATTAATTTTAGTGTCATATAAGGTGATATAAACAATAGTAGAATATATTTGTATAGTCCTTTAAGACGTAAGTATTTTCATGTATCTTCTCTGAGAATCCTCACAGTTCTCAGAGGAGGTAGTCAGAACAGGTATTATTAACCCAGTTTTACTTTTGAAGAAATAAGTTTAGAAGGTGAAGTCATTTGTTTCAAATCTAGTGTCTTTTTCTGTTATATCCTGCTTCTAGATGTGCAAAATAATTAAAAATTTTAAATGAAAATAATGTGACTGCAGTTTGCTCAATTTCCTGCCTGGGGTGTTTTCAGTAGTGGTTCCTGTATTATTTGACAAGTTAAAGCAAATGTACTCTTTATACTCGTTTAGACTCTGAAACTTCAGGTAATCCAGATCTATCCAATAGTGCTGTTTGGAAGCCAGGAATCACTGGTTGGCAAACCTTCTAACTGCTTAGAAGCTACTTAGAATGTTCAACAAAGGGCAGGAAATAAGCCCTTATTGAATACCTGCTACATATAGCTAAACACTGTCTGTTGCCTTTATGTGAATCCATCAAGACACCATGATGGAATCAACAGGCATGCCATAGTTCAAGTAAAAGCTTGTTATGAATGCTAGATTATAGCCACATACTAACTACTTTTCTAATTTTACTACTTTGACCATTGCTACCTGAAGTGCTTTATCTCATGTCAATCTGCCAGAACTCAATTCAATCAACTTAACTGCTACTTCCTTTGTAAAGCTTTCCCTGCTTCCTCCAACTAGTAATTATGCACAGTTCTTACTGCAATTTGTTATATTCTCAATGCAGATATCATTTGTAACTTTGTTATTTTAGTTTTTGTATATATCTCATATCTTCTTTGGTTTTTTGGTTATAGAACATAGGCTTCCCATAACCTCAGATAGTTTCCTTTTCCTTGGATCTCTTGGTCTGTTCAGTCTTTCATTGGTCTCTTGTATATCTTCTTTTTTCTTTCAATTGGGAATAGGAGAGGTGGAAAGATGGTGACAACAACCAAATTTTGCTTCCTAAAAGGGACTTTTGTTAATGTGAGTCTTCTGTGACATACATGGCCTTTTATACTGCTTGAATAGAAACAAAGTAAATACATTAAAAAAAAATTTTTTTTGGGTCAAACTTGTAAGGAAAGGTTACTGTTACTGTTGGAGTTTAGACAAAACTATTTTCTGACTTTTGGGTCATACGGCTAATAAATAGTGGAGCCATTTTATCCTCATTTACTTGGAGTAGTTTTAGATGGAATATGAGAATCAATATCCAGAAATAAATTTACTTTTTAAATGGTTGAGAAATAACTTTGTAAGGACATGGAACGATGGGACATATTATAGTCTTGACATTTATCACAGCAAAGTTAATCTTTTAAAACATTGCCTGAATATATTTTCTCCTACTCTAAAAACCTTCATTGGTTCATTATTATCTAAGGAATAACTTTTAGCTCTGATTTGTTAATCCCTTAGTACTTCCTTGTACTCTGTCTAGTTAGATCACTACTAGTCTGCTTTCCACCAATCTAGATCATTCTCCCCACTTTTTCTGGTTATCTGAGTTCTATTCTTCTTTTAAGTTCTATGGAAGATCCCCTAGCCTCACCCTGAAATTTTTACTTCACTGAGCTCATGGAATTTTTGTTACGTTATACCATGTGCTTTGTTGTTTCTGACCTACTATTTCTCCTACAGTATAAAACTTCAAAGAGAGACGTGTTTCACTCTTCCTTTCCAGGGCCCATTGCATGGCTTATAGAAGACATGTGTTCATGAATAAATAATAGCAATAATAATGAGGAACAAGATTATAGATTTGTTTTCTGTTGCCTATCCAAACACTTGTAATTTGACCCAGGTATTGAACTGAACCTGAGTAGTTTAGGTTACTCCTTTTTTTTTTTTTTTGAGTTGGAGTCTCACTCTGTCGCCCAGACGGTAGTGTGCAGTGGCCGCTCCCGGCCACCGTAGCCTCGACCTGCTGGGCTCCGGCGATCCTTCCTCCTCAGCCTTCCAAGTAGCTGGAACTACAGGCGTGCGCTACCACACCCGGCTAATTTTTTATTTATTGTAGAGGTGAGGTCTCGCCAAGTTGCCCAGGCGGGTCTCGAACCCTCGGGCTCAGGCAGTCCACTCACCTCAGCCTCCCAAAGGCACAGGATTACAGGCTGAGCCACCGAGCCTGGCTTTAGGTTACTTCTTACAGGGATGCTACCCTGATATATATTGTTGACAGACTAGCCTATTTAAGAGGAGTACAATTCCTGGGCCTTTCAGCTGAGTAGGTACTAAGGTCCCATTGACTGTAGTGACAGTATATTTGGGTAGTGGGGAACTGCTGGGGACATCAGAGAACCTTAGAAAGGGAGAATAGTAGCCTCCTTCCAATAGTAGTGTATCTGAATCCTGCTCTGGGACACAGCTCTGAGCATTCTCAGCTCTTGATCTCTGTCTCTGTACCAAGCATACAGTTTACCTCATTCCCTGGAAGAGCCAATTTCAAACCACTGTATGCCAGAAAATCCAGCAATAAGGGATTGTTCTCAGCAGCATGGGAATGTTTGCATCCATAGATTAAGAGCTTCAGCATTTTATCAGTTGAGATACTACCATAATTTATATGATTAACAAGCATTGCTGTAGCTTGTGTGGAACACAGCATAGTCAGGAATGTATAGAATATGAACCTGCTGGGTTTGCCAAGTCTTGTGCTTTCTGAAGGGAAATGATAGCTCTACCCTCCTTCCTGCTTAACTCCTGAGGAGGCAACATGGTGTTATGGTAGAAACACATGCTTTGGAGACAAGCAGTGAGATTCTGATTTCTATTCTATCACTTATCCTCATAGTAAGTGCTTTTCATTTAAAAAATTTTTTTTCTCATAAGGTCATTGTGTGAAAGAATCTAGCATGGCACTTAGCGCATAATAATTTCTGCTTATATGTGGTCTCCTTTCCTTGGGTGACCAACTTGTCCTAGTTTGTCCAGGATTTTCTCGGTTTTAGTACTGACAGCCCCATGTGTCCTAGGAACCTCTCTCATCTCACTCTGTCATTGGACTTTTCTAGGCTTATTGGCCATTCTTTGAATGAGACATGGTCAAGTTTTGCTTTGGAGGTTAGACATTTAAGTAGCCCTGAATAGAGTTCCTTAGTTTGTTGGTTTTTTTACTTTGTTTCCAGGAGGTTGTGTTATTTAATTGTGGTGTCGATTGAGCTAGCCAGGACCTTAATTTATTTGGCCTGATATGGAGGCAGGAAAGCTTATGCGTTACTGTTTAAAGTGGTGGTATTATTGAAGGTGGTAATTTTGATCTGCTGCCCATTTATGGATTCTGATTACTTTTTTTAAAACCTGGGTTGTATTCATATACCTCCATCTACCTAGAAATTTTAGAATGAGTTCTTTACATTAAAAGCACTTCATCATGTGAAACCAGGCCTTTTAAATGGAAGTTCTCTCAGTGTAGTTTCTCAGTCTAGGCTTTACAGAAATGATTCTTTGTAAAGCTTTGGATTTTTTTCTCACCTTTATTTAAATACTTACAAACTCAAATGTCAAGTTAGTGTTAAGTTAGCTAACTTTCGAATGAGACAGTTATAATTATGATTCATTTATATTTTCTCTTCATTTCTCCTTTTTTGGGGCAATCTTTTTTGCCCTCAACTATAAGTTTCCTTTTTAATTAAAAAAAAAAAAGTAGAAAACAAATATGTGACTTTTTGTCAATGTCATGGTCTTATGTCAAGATGTTGAAAGGTATCTCTCCAATTTATTGTTCTGCTATAGTTATTTCTCTCAAAGAAGGCCTCTTGTATAGCTATTTGTTGAATTGTGTACCTACTGAATTAGTCAAAGCTCTAGCTAAAACCATTTTTTTCTTTACCTCTCCCCTCCCCCTAAACTTGCTTTTGTTATGTATTGGCTTGCTAATCCTTGTGTTGAGCAGTATCAGACATCACCTTTCTTGGGGGCAGTTAGTCCACTCTTCCGCTTTCTTTGTCAAAGGGCTCCCTTAATAGGAGAAGTCAACAGGGAGGACAAAAAGGATTGAAAGTTGTATTTAATCAGGGTCAGAGAGGTGGTGTTCAGAGTGACGGGCCCACAGGCAGGCTGGCCTTTTATGCTTGCCGACGCAGATGGTCCCAGAGCATTCAGCTAAGTGAAGAGAAAGCTGCCCAGTGAAAGCTATTGTAGGGTAGCATCGTTACAGTTGAGAAAGGTTGCCAGGGGTAACTAGAGAGTATCACCAGTATCGTGTGATCACTAGGCTGTGCCATTGAAAATGTTAGACGGAGGATTGTATTGGGTCCCTTGGCATCTTGATGTTCATATGTAAGCAGTATTAGCTTACATTAGTGTTTTTAATTTAATTTTTTTCTGTTTTCCTCCCTTTGTTCTTTCCCTACCTTTTATAATATAAAAAACAGACTTATTTATATTTATAATTTTTAAAAACCTGCTAAAACTATATGTTTATTTAATGTCTATTATAAGCTTTATAGGTTGTTATAAACTGTACCAAATTTTTGTGAACAATTGGCTTTATGAAAATGGGATGTAATAGTTTTCATTTTCTATTGCTCTGAAACTGCGTCAGTATATTACAAGATGGATAGTTTTTTTTTCTCTTTGTGATTATAAGTGACTTATTAGAAAATATGTTGGTATTTATCTGAAAGGAGTAGATAACATTGAGTGAAATGTTGTGACCAGGAACTCAAATATTTATGAAACCTATCTTTAATTTTTTTGCCTGAGGCAGAAATAAAAATATGCATCCCAAATGAGCCAGAACCAAGTAGTGTAACAATCATTGGTCTTAATTTAATATACTCCGAATATGATTTTAATAGCCAATTTTGGAGTTCTTTAATTTCAGCCTTTCTCTTCTGGATATTTTAAAAAATTATTTACAGTCACATACAGAACGTAAGTAAGCTCAGTAGTCTCCTTCAGTTACTAGAGGAAAATGCATAGAGATTTCTTATTTAGTGTAAAAGTGAAATTTGAAGTGTAACTAAAATTCAAGGTGAAATGATAATAGCCTTGTAATTAATTGTTTCCACTGAGATTACCAGTCAACCCAATTTAAGTTACCCTTATGCCAGACAGATAATTTTTGCTTAGTACCTCTCACTCACCTGTTGGCGTAACATTGAAGACAAACATAATACTGTGCTATAATACCAACATTTGTATTTGAGAGCTGTTAATACCAATCGAATAATTTTGTGTTAAAAGTAACTTTTTATGACATTTTTTTCTTTTTTATGAATGGAGTCAGACTTTTAAAAAGCCTTTTAAAATTAGCCTTGTTTAGAGGATCTGATGCTAAATTAGTTTCAGACTTTTACTGAAAATTTAAAAATTAATGTTAAAATGAAATTTTAATTTCCTTCCTCATATTAAAATATAGCGGAGTCATTTTTATTTTAGACAACCCATGCTCACTTCGATTAAACAATAGCATTTGTCACAAAAATACTAATGAATCTGGGGAAATTTAGAGCAAGTGTGCTGTCTGTCCATAATCATAAAGTAAAGGATCCCAGGAGGTCTATAGATTTGGTGACAAAGCATTTCTATGGAAAATTCAACTTTTATATTATTAAAAATGAACACAGAATGTGATTTCTCTTTATTTTCTGAAAAACAAATGAATAATAACTAGGTTTTGCTATTTAAAAAATTATTATGTGATCAAGACTTGGGAAAAAAAATAGTCTATTAGTTTGTATCACTTAAGTGAGGTTTCCTTTGCAGGATTTATGACTAAAGATCCAGTGCCAAAGCAAATTTTAATTACATTGCTTCCTTAATGAACCTTAGTAAGTCAAAGACATTGATGTTATTACATTTTATGATCCTTTATCATTTTTATTTTGTCGGCCCACTTTTTCTTCTTTATCTATGTACATGATATAGATTTGTCTGAATACATGGTAAGCTGAATGAACTTGAAGAATAAAAACATTTAAAATTTGCATTTCATATATTTTTATTTAAATTGACCATGTGATATGAACATAAATATGAGAAGAAATATAAAAGATCTAATGGTAGTCATCACAACAAAGATTAAAAACAAAATTGCTTTTAAGATTTAAAGTATAGGTGTGCATATCTTAAAGTTAACTTTTTAAAAATAGTCTTTTTATAAAATTAAACCATCCTATCAACATATATTTTTAAGTATGTAAGTTGTGTTCTTATATGTTCACTTGCAACTTGAGACTAGAAATTAGGAACCAGAAAACTAATTTGCATTTTGCAGATTGTTTAAATTTTTCTACATTGTGAATCAAATCCTCTTTTTATTTCATTATTATATTAAAATAATATATATGAGTGTTACTGGAATATTAATGATTGGAATGTATTGCAGAACCCATTAATAATGGCAGTGTCAATAGAAGGTCTGTTGCTGTATTTCAAGTATATGGGAGTTATGGTGAGAAAGTACAACCAAGATAAGTACAACTTTTTAATTTAATTTTATTTTTTTTGAGTCAGAGTCTCACTCTGACACCCAGGCTGGAGTGCAGAGGCATGCTTATGGCCACCGCATCCTTGACCTGCTGGGCTCAGGTGATCCTTCCACCTCTGTCTTCCAAGTACCTGGAACCACAAGTGTGTGCCATCATGCCCAGCTAATTTTTTTGACTTACTGTAGAGACAAGGTCTCGCCAGTTTGCCCAGGCTGGTCTCAAACCCCTGGGCTCAGGCAGTCCTCTTGCCTCCACCTCCTAAAGTGCTGGGATTATAGCCGTGAGCCACCCCGCCCGCCTACAACTTATTTTTTCTAGTGGATTTTATTATATTGAGAACTGGCAAGTTTCTTTAATCTAAACAGTATTCATAACAACTAACATTTAATAGGTACTCAAGTGCCTGCTGAATAAGTATATTTTGTTTAAGACAATTTTGAAAGTTGGCTAACATAGTTAAGAAAAAAGGTGATCTTTCAAGCAAAATTACTGCTGATTTACCAAGAATTGGGATTTTTTTTAATACTGTTAACCATTTATATTAGTTTGATTCTTATCTAAGAAAATTCAGGACCAGGCATGATGGCTCATGCCTATAATCCCAGCACTGTGGGAAGCCGAGGTGAGAGGATTGCCTAAGCCCACGGGTTTGAGACCAGCCTGGGCAACTTGGCGAGACTTCATCTCTACAATAAATAAAAAAATTAGCTGGTCCTGGTGGCGCGTGCCTGTAGTTCCAGCTTCTTGGAAGGCTAAGGTGGAAGAATCACCTGAGCCCAGCAGGCTGAGGATCAGGTGGCCATGAGCATGCCACTGCACTCCAGCCTGGGCAACAGAATGAGACTCTGACTCAGAAAAAAAGAAAGAAAATTCAGAAGGCTCTTTGGAATTTTGAGGATCTCAGACTTATCATTATGAATATTAGTTGTTTTCCCCTTACCCCACAAAAAACGATGTGAGTGGGATGATCATGACTAGAGCGTCAAATGATAGAATCTAGGAAAGAGCACTAAAAAGAGTCTAAAGATTTGGATTTAAGCCCACTAATATATGTTTATTACTTAATTATAAAAATATGATAATATCTCTACCTATTTTAAGAATTATTACATACTTGAAATTAGATGAACTATGTGAAAGTACAGGTTAAGTATCTCTTATCAGAAATGATGAGAATCAGAAATGTTTCAGATTTTGGAATATTTGCATTATATACTTACCAGTTGAGCATCCCTAATCTGAAAATCCTATATCTGAAGTGGTCTAGTGAACATTTCCTTTTAATGCTATGTTGATGCTCAAAGAGTTTCTCCTTTTGGATTTTCAGACTAGGGATACTCAACTTGTACTTCTAAAATTGTAGGGTATATTGCACATGTAAATGGTGGTTCAAATAATCACTAATCCAAGTTACATTTTTGCTACTGCTTCTGCCCTATAACGTGTCAGAACAACCTGTCTGTATGTTTATACTATATCCTTATCATCCCAATACTCCCAGTGGAGGCCTGAAAGTCTAGATAGTACTGAACCCTATACACATTATGTTTTTTCCTATACATACATACCTATGATAAAGCTTAACTCATAAATTAGGCACAATAAGAAATTAACAATAAGTAATAAGATACAACAATTATAACAGTATACTGTAATATAAATTGTGTGATTGTACTCACCCTTCTTGTGTTACTGTGAGATGATAAAATGCCTAGGTGATGAGATGAAGTGAGATGAATGATGTAGGCATTGTGACAAATTGTTAGGCTACTGTTGACCTTGAACATGAACACTGCAATACTTAGTTGATCTGATAACCCAGCTGGCTACTAAGTGACTGACAGGTGGATAGAGTATACAGAATGTATACACTGGACAAAGGTATGATTCACAACCTGGCAGGAGTGGTGCAAGATTTCATCACGAAACTCAGAATGACACACAACTTTAAACTTATGAATTGTTTATTTCTGGAATTTTCATTTCATATTTTTGGACTGCAAATGACCGCAGGTAACTGAAACTAGAAAAATCACTGATAAGAGAGGGCTACTATATTTTAATATTTGCCAACATTGGGTATTTGAATTCAGCTACTTTGGAGAAAAAAATACTATAAATAATTAAACAAATATTAATGGATGAGCATAGTACTTTTTCAGTCCTCTGAAATCCCTAATCTCTCATGAGACTTTAGGTCTTTGTCTTGCCTTACTTTATCAAAATGGGGCTATATATTACTGGTGCTATGTTCTAGAATGCAAGAAATGAATATTTGCCCGGCCAAATATTCTTATCAGTGATGAGAGAATTGTCTTGAGATCTTTGTAACATGCGAAATTAGAAAATATCAGATTGTTCCTTATTTCCTTCCATGTAACATATACTTCCTTCCTACAGATTTTTTTTTTTTTTTTTTTTTTTTGAGTTGGAGTCTCACTCTGTCACCCAGGCTTGGAGTACAATGGCACACTACTCACAGCCACCGCAGCCTTGACTTGCTGAGTTCAGGTACTCCTTCCACCTCAGCCTTCCAAGTAGCTGGAACTACAGGCACGTGCCACTGCGCCTGACTAATTTTTTGATTTATTGTAGAGATGAGGTCTCACCAATTTGCCTGATCCTCCACCTCCCAAAGTGCTGGGATTATATGCGTGATCCACTGTGCCTGGCCCTACAGATATTTTTAATTAATCTCTTCAGATTAACTATAGCGGGTGACTTTATTATAAGGGTTCCACTTTTCACAAAGAAACAATCTTTTTCTCATTTACTTGATAAAAGTATGATATGATGCCATTATTTACTAGGTTTACCTAGCTTCCAAATAGCAGCCTCATCGATCATGCCATTCAGATTCATGAATCAGCAGAATTTACAAATTGTTGTAGGTCATGGATCTTTGTGTTTCTTCCCAACTTGTCAAAAAGCACATGTGGAATCACCCTTAGATGCTCTTGCTTTAGACTAACCAATGGACTACAGTGGTGGGTTCTCAAAGTGTGGTATGCTGACCTCTGGGAGTCCCTAGTCCCCCCTCTTCATAATAGAAGTTTTTTTGCCTTTTTGACTGTGTTGCCTTTTGCACTGATGGTACAAAAGTAGTAATGAGTAAAACTGTTGGCTCCTTAACATGAATGAAGGCAATTGCACCAAACCTTACTTGTAATAGTCAGTAGGCTGGGGTACCCCCAAAACAAACCATATTGTCTTTTGGAGGGCAGGCCCATTGTAGTACACTCAGAATTTGTTACTCCGGATCAAATGGTCAACCAAAGTATTTATCTGGAAGTTTGAGAAGGTTGAGTCACAATTTGCGGAAGAAACATCCAAAGTTGTGGCCATTGGGTGACTGGTTCTTCCACCATGACAATGTACCTGCCCACACTGCACTGAGTTTTCAGCAGTTTTTGACCAAAAGCAGCATGACCCCTATACCCCACCCTCCCTATTCACCCTATCTCACCCTGAGCAACTTTTTGTTGTTGTTTCCTGATGAAAAAGTCCTTAAAGGGAAACCTTTTGCCTATGTGGGAGAGGTGAAACAAAAAAACGGCAGAATCACTACAGGGCATCAAAATCGATGAGTTAAAAAACTGCTTTGAGCAGTGGAAAAAGCATCTTGATGGGTGTATTATATCAAATGGAGAGTACTCTGAGGGTGACTGAAGTTTAAACATGTAAGAGTAACTATACGGTTTTTTTTTTTTTGAGTTGGAGTCTCACTCTGTCGCCCAGGCTAGAGTGCAGTGGCACGCTCACGGCCACTGGAGCCTCGACCTGCTGGGCGTAGGCAATCCTTCCGCCTCAGCCTTCCAAGTAGCTGGAATTATAGATGCACGACACCACATCTGGCTAGTTTTTTTTATTTATTGTAGAGATGAGGGCTCACCAAGTTGCCCAGGCTGGTCTCGAACCCCCAAGCTCAGGCAATCCTCTCACCTTGGCCTCCCAAAGTGCTGGAATTACAGGCTGTGCCACCATGCCCAGCCTACACAATTTTGTTTGTTTGTTTGTTTGTTTTTGAGTTGGAGTCTCACTCTGTCACCCAGGCTGGAGTGCAGTGGCTGCTCCCGGCCACCGCGGCCTCGACCTGCTGGGCTCTGGCAATCCTTCCACCTCAGCCTTCCAAGTAGCTAGAACTACAGGCGCATGCTACCACGCCCGGCTAATTTTTTGATTTATTGTAGAGATGAGGTCTCGCTTGCCCAGACGGGTCTCGAACCCGCGGGCTCAGGCAATCCACTCACCTCAGCCTCCCAAGGCGCGGGATTACAGGCTGAGCCACCAAGCCTGGCTCACAATTTTTTACAAATAAATTTCAAGTTTTTGTGCCCCCTTCATATATTCTTTATTTCTACACACCTGCAGTTAAAATCAAAAGACTAGTTAGTATTACTTATGAATGTTCTTGATGAAGCAATAAAAAGAATTTTATTAACCCCCAGTGCTTTAGTACTTGTCTTTAATATTCTGTGTGATGAGCTGGAAAGTACTGTACACATTAAACATAACTTGGTACTTTCCACATGGCCTATTCATGATGGTACAAAATCATACATGAGTGAAAAATCCATTCATAATACAAATTAAACCAATTTTGATTTTACATTATAACTAACATTTAAGAAACTACCACTTGTTAATTTTAGTGTGGTATCAAAGAACAATATCCACAGTTATTTTTAAAAGCAATTGAAGTACTATTTCTTTTTCATTTTTATAACTGTGTAAGGTCAGATTATCTTCATATCATAGGGAAAGAAAAATAATTTTTTCAACCCTTATAGGTTCTTTTTTTTTTTTTTTGAATTGGAGTCTCAATCTGTCACCCAGACTGGAGTGCAGTGGCACACTCACAGCCACCGCAGCCTCGACCTGCTGGACTCAGGTAATCCTTCCGCCTCAGTTTTCCAAGTAGCTGGAACTACAGACACATGCCACCATGCCTGGCTAATTTTTTGATTTATTGTAGAGATGAGGTTTCGCCAAGTTGCCCAGGCTGGTATCAAACCCGTGGGCTCAGGCAATCCTCTCACCTTGGCCTCCCAAAGTGCTAAGATTATAGGCATGAGCCACTGTACACCCCCCCATTGGTTCTTAATTGGGGATGGACACCTATAAAAAAAATTAACAGAAAAACAAACAGAATTTTATGAACAATGTATATTTCATATATTCATGGGTGACACCCATGGAATGAGTTCTCAAAGATATGGCTTTTAATGTCAGCTTATATAGCATCTTCAACAAAGAAATGTATGATTTTAGAAAATATAAGAGGGGCTGGGCATGGTGACTCACTCCTATAATCCCAGCACTTTGGGAGGCCGAGGTAAGAGGATTGCCTGAGCCCACAGGTTTGAGACCAGCCTGGGCAACTTGGCGAGACCACATCTCTACATTAAATTAAAAAATTAGCCAGGTGTGGTGGCATGTGCCTGTAGTCTCAGCTACTTGGAAGGCTGAGACAGAAGGATTACCTGAGCTCAGTAGGTCGAGGCTGCGGTGGCTGTGAGCATGCCACTGCACTCCAGCCTGGGTGACAGAGTGAGATTCCAACTAAAAAAAAAAGCATCTCAGAAAATACAAGAAAAAGGAAAAGGACTTAGAATCCCTAGAGGTGAAAAAATGTGAAAGGCAAATAAATGGCAGATAAAGGCTAGTTAGTGAAGCTTGTTAATATGGATTCCTTTCCAGGCTAATCAGTGGCTAAAGTTGTCTCCAATCTTTGTCTTAATTTAGATAGATAGAGGAAGAACAGAAAGCTTTGCTACAACTGCTCTTTCATAATTGCCTTCACCTAACCAATCCTTCATATATTGAGGTGGCATATTCTGGTCTCCCACAATATACTTTAATCAAAAACAATATAGCACAACAAATTAAATATAGAACCAGATACAACATTTCAGTTAAGCTAGTTATGAAAAAGCATTAGAAAAATACAAAATCGTCACTCTTCTTATTTCAGAAATTATAGTTGTTTTTAATAAAAGTGTTATTTATATTAGCATGTAATGGATTTTTTGTTTTTAGATGAATTGAGAATTACTCAAATTTTTTCACTTTTAGTGTGTAATATGATAGATATTAAATAGATACAACCCAAATAAACAAAGACTTAAATTTGAGAACTGCTATTCTACAGGAAGTTAGATTTAATCAACTAATCACCACAAAATCAAATATGAAATCCTGAATACCTTTATCTACTTTGCCAATAAGTTAGCATCTAAAACTAGTGTTTGCTGTTTGCAAACTTCAGTATAGAAATATTGAAGTCAGTGAATACTAATTTAATATTTGACAAATTACATGAAAGCTTGTTGGGAAAGATGATTATAAAACTGAAATTACTGGAAGGGTTGCCAAGTGCCAACAGTGTTAGGTAAAATGGGCTGGGCTCTAAACTGTCAGCAGAGCTGATTGTACAGATAAGGTTTAGAGTTGTAAGCCATTGAAATCAAGTTTGTTTAACTTAAGCAGAAAAGAGATAATAGGTCTTTCATATGATTTTTTTTATTGTGTTGGATAAACATACTCAGAGTCTACTTTTCCACGAATAAGGAAAATCACATTGCAGAGCTCATTTGGTAAAGATACTTCTGTGTTTAGGCCTGTAAGCAGTTACTTGGTGCTATTGATATGACCTACATGAAGACCTGGAAGTGAATGTAGCTGTTGGCACCCATCATCTAAAAGGATTCCATGTGGTCTTGATGTGTCTCCTTAACAGCTTATATTAAAACAGTGTTGTAGCTGTATTTTAATGGTGGAGTCTAGGTGTGCAAGAGAAGAAAGCAAGTATCTGCCATTTTTACCTTTTTAAATGATAGCTAGCTCTGCTTAAAAAGATGAGGGCTTTCCCAAGCGTAGGAAGGAAGGAGATTCTGTTTCTGGGTAGCTAAAACCTAAAAAAACCCACAGTCATACTGTTTTATTTATAAAGGAATTCCATCTCTGTATTATTGATGCAGCAAGTATCTATTCAATAACTACTATGTATAAATTACCGTGTCAAGAAACAAAGGTGAATGGGACAGGGTAAATGTATAGTTCAGTGCCTAGTAAAGGAAATTATAATCTGTACACAAATGACCACAATATAAGGCAGACTGTAACAAAAAAGTACCATTACAGATATCCAGATAGATTACTGTCATAGCACTTAACTTATCACCCTCTTCATAATTATCAATGTTATGTGTATCTTTCCCACTAGAATGTAAACCCTCAGTGGATTTTTTTAAACGTTTATCAAGTTATACTTTCATATAGTTGTTTTTTTGGTTTTTAGTTGGAGTCTCACTCTCTCCCAGGCTGGAGTGCAGTGGTATACTCATGGCCACCATAGCCTCGACCTACTGAGGTCAGGCGATCCTTCCACCTTAGCCTTCCAAGTAGCTGGAACTACAGGCGTGTGCCACCATGCCCAGCTAATTTCCTATTTATTTATTTATTGTATAGACAAGGTTTCACCAAGTTGCCCGGGTTGTTCTCAAACCCCTCAGCTCAGGCAATCCTCTCACCTTGGCCTCACAAAGTGCTGGAATTATAGGTTTGAGCCACTGCACCCAGCCTCATATAGCTTTAAGAGGTCAATAGTTCACAGGGTTGTTTTTTTTTAATGAAAAACCATCTGTTTTTACCCCTACCTTTACCATTTCCTCTTCCTTAAAGTCGATATGATAATCATTTCAGCTAAGTCTATTAGTGTCGACCTCTGTTGCTCTTAGTTACATACTTGTATTGTTATCTCATGATTTTTCTGTTACAGATGTTCTACAGACTTTTCATAGATAATAAGATTTATCTGTTTTTACCTCCCTCTGTTTTCACTACATGCAAGCATTCTTCCATCCTCCCTATATAATTATATTGTCATTTTAGTCACATCAGTAGTCAATGTTTACATTATTATGACTATTTAAACATTGAAGAATTTGCTGAATCATATAGGTAGCTATCATGAATTTATCTCTTCTGTGCTGTTCCTACCTTTCTGTACCACAATTTACTGTCTAGATTTTTTGTTTACTTAACTTTCTAGGTACTTATCACTAAATCAGCTCGAATTTCTTTTTTCAGTATCTAATTCTCCTTCCAATATGCTCTGGGGTTTCCATCAGTTTCGTGTTTTCAGAGAAATTCTGACTGCTTCATCTTGATGTGGTTGCCCTCTGTACTAACTAGTGCACGGTGTCATTCTGGGATCTCCCTTTCTGTCATTCTTAGGGATTCTCTTTGCTTTTCTCCTGTGGTGGAATTTCTGTTTCCAACATCCCATTTCATCATCTTCCTTGCTTTATTTTCTCATTTTGAAAGATTTCATTTCCCATATTATGTCCTGAGAAAGAACACATGCAGTAGAACTGGTAAGTTGAATGATTTTCTTTCAGAATTTTACTGTCATTGCTCCATTGCTTGTGGATCTTCAGTATTGTTGAAGTGGCTGCAGCCATTCTGATTTCAGACCGATTGAATCTGACTTGATTTCTGTGTCTCTGGAAGTATGTAAGATACTCACTTTTTGTCTTAGTGTGGGTTTCTTTTCATTTACTGTGCTGGCTGCTTGACAGACCTTTTTAATCTGGAAGTTCATGTCTTTCCTTTCTGAAAAGTAGTCCTTAGTATTTCTGTGATAATATTTTCCCCTACTTTTTCTTTGTTCTTTCTAGAACACCTATTTTTCATATATTGGACCTCCTGAATTGGTGCGCTAGTTTTCTTGTCTTTTTTTTTTTTGAGTTGGAGTCTCACTCCATCGCCCAGACTGGAGTGCAGTGGCACGCTTATGGCCACAGCAGTCTCAACTTGCTGGGCTCTGGCGATCATTGCACCTCAGCCTTCCAACTAGCTGGAACTATAGGCATGCACTACCATGCCCGGCTAATTTTTGATTTCTTGTAGAGATGAAGTCTCGCCAAATTGCCCGGGCGGGTCTCAAACCCGAGGGCTCAGGCAATCCACTCACCTCGGCCTCCCAAAGCGCTGGGATTATAGGCTGAGCCACCAAGCCTGGCCTTTCTTGTCTTTTTTAATCCTATTTATACATTTCTGTCTTTTTTGCTCTACTTTGTGGGAGAGTTCATCAAGTTTATTATCCCATGTATCTATTGAATTTCATAATTTTGCTGTTATGTTTCTTATTTTCTAGGATGAATGGTTGTGTCTGTCTCTTTTATCTGAATGTTCTTTAAAATCTATGTGTGTGTTCACACGTATGTATGTATATATGTGTATATATGAGTGCCTAAGGTATCTTGGAAGGAAATTTTGATAACAAAAGAAATTTTGGTTGATGTAGTAATAAGGGTATAGGAAATTAAGGAAAAATAAACTTGGAGTGACTTATAACTTACGGATTTAATATTTTATCTTTTGGAGAGTATTCATGATAAGTTTATATTAAACTTCCTTATTCTTGAATAGTCTGTTTCTTCCAAGTTGCCTTTTCTAGTTTTTGTTGTGCTGGTTTCCAGCTTTCATTTTAAGTTTTTAACAGATATTTGAGAATCCTTAGTTGTTTGCTCATGATTGAAAGTGGGGGCACTAAACAACAGATTGAATGAATGCCCAGAGTTTGTAATGGGTATATATCAACATGATCTTCATCTAGGGAAATGTATCTGGGTTATTTTTCAGGGAAACGCCTCCTGTGAATATCTTTAGGACTTCTAGGGTGAGTAGAGTTCTTGGAACCAAGAAAAAGAGTACACTTATATTTTGCTTCACAATGGGGATGTGTTCTGAAAAATACATCATTAGGTGACTTCTTCATTGTGGGAACATCATATAAGTGTACTTAGATAAGCCTAGATGATGCACCCTATTACATCCCTGGCTCCTAGGAGCTTACTGCTCCTAGGCTACAAACCTGACAACATACTACTATATGGAATATTGTAGATAGTTGTAACACAATGGTAAGTATTTGTATATCCAAACATAGAAAAACTATTGTACGATATTTTAAACTTATGAGACTACTATTGTATGTGATTTACTGAAATGTTGTTATATGTGATACATAACTGTATTTGGATCTGCTTGTGAGGTACAGACCTGATTAGCAGTGTTCTGAGAGCCAGTGGGGGAGTATAGCTGAGGGTCCATTATGTACATGTTCACTTAATCTTTTTGTTTTGGTTTGACATCCAACCCTCAGCAGTACAAGTTGCCTCCCAAAATGGAGATCTGTTTTTCTTATTCTTTCCAGAAAATAAACTGCCAGTGATTTGCTGGGGTGGAAAAAAATCAATCACCCAATTGCATGGAGTAGGGATAAGAACTTGGAGGGCATTTGACTTTTTTGCTGTCATTTTAGTGAGGCTTGGGAAGGAGAAGCTACATAGTCATGTATTTATCTACGTTCCTGGGCTTCATATCTGTGCCTCCATAACATTTAGCATGGGGCTAGCACATGGTAGGTAATAAATGTTTGAATGGTGTGACTAGTTGCATCGTGAAGGCTTAGTAAAATAGTGATTCACTAAGACTTGTGGGAATATAGAATTGAGTCTTTTTCTAGCCACCCTTCAAGGTAAGGATGTGGCATGGCCGCATGAGTGTACATAATAACTTTCATAGAAATCCAGAAAAATAAAAGATTATTGCTTGATGAGAAAAATCAAGGAAGAGATCCTGAGGGAGGTGTCATTTGAGTTGTGCCTGGAGGCATGAACAGGCATTTGTTACATTTAGAGATGCTTGAGATGGCCAGGTGTGGTGACTCATGCCTATAAGGCCAGCACTTAGGGAAGCCAAGGCGGGAGAATTGCTTGAGCCTGGGAATTCGAGACCAGCCTAGGTAACATAGCAAGACCTTATTTCTACAAATAATCCAAAAATTAGCCAGGTGTGGTGGTATGTGCCTGTAGTCCCACCTGCTTGGCAGGCCGAGGCTGAAGTATCACCTGAGCCCAGCAGATCAAGGCTGTGGTGGGCCATGAACATGCCACTGCACTCCATTGTGGGTGACACTGAGTGAGATCCCGACTCAAAAAATAAGGAAAAGCTAACGAAGATTCTGCTGATAGGAGCTTGAAGTGGAGAGTGATATGGGAGTAGTAGAGGACACAGGTTTAAAATAAAGATTAAAACCTAATGGGGTGGGGGGAGGCTAGTCCTAAAATTTAAGATTAGGAGCTGTACTTTGTTGTTCTTGTCAGTAGACATGTATAAAAGGTCTTGGATGAGAAATTGATCTAATGACCGTTTAAGTGCAAATTAGAGGACTCAAGAGACCAGATAAAAACAATGGACCCCTTCTCCATAGCTCTGAGCAGTTTGCTGTTCATCATGACTTTGAGCAGTATCCTTTTGGTCTCTGTTCCTCAATTTCTCCAGTTGTAAGATATAATTATTTTTACATCAGAACTATCTTTACCTATCTCACAGGAGTTTTATGAGGATCAAATGAGATGGTAAAATGTGTGAGGTAGGATAAATCTTCATGGTAGATTTTGAGGACTTTGTCTAGGATGATCACAGTCAGTATAGGGTTAAGTCACAGATTCAAGAGGCCATCTGATAAGTTTTGACTGGCTGAGTATAGGATTGAACAGAAATTAGTTCAAGATTATTCTGACAGTTTAATTTAGGATATTTTGGTAACAAGTTGGATGGATCAGAGAGAATGGAAAAAATCGGTGCTTAAAAAACCCAGACCTTCAATATGAGGATTAGAAACTTGGGAATTATAGTACAGATGTCAAGAGAAATAGTTAAGGATAAAATAGTTAGCTTGTGGATGTCTGCTTAAGGTTGGCCCTCAAGAAGCAGAGGAATTTTGTAAGACAACAACAGCCAAGCATTGAAAAGAAGAAACTGGTGGATTAGCCTCCGAAGGTTGGGACTGGTTACCTAATTTGTAGGATGTGGTACAAATGAACGTGCAAGGGTCCCTGTTCAAAAAGCAGGAAAAAGATACAGTTAAGGATACGAACATTTAAAGCATTTTTCCTTTGAAAAAACTCATGGTGGCTGGGCTCGGTGGCTCAGCCTATAATCCCAGCACTTTGGGAGGCTGAGGTAAGTGGATTGCCTGAGCCCACGGGTTCGAGACCTGCCTGGGCAACTTGGCGAGACCTCATCTCTACAATAAATCAAAAATTAGCCGGGCGTGGTAGCTCGCGCCTATAGTTCCAGCTACTTGGAAGGCTGAGGCGGAAGGATCACCAGAGCCCAGCAGGTCGAGGCTGCGGTGGCCGGGAGCGGCCACTGCACTCCAGTCTGGGTGACAGAGTGAGACTCCAATTCCAAAAAAAAAAACCTCATGGTTAGAGTTAATAGCAATATACCTCTAACAACATAAAACTACAAATTAAGTTTATGGGTGTCTTAATTTAGTTTTAAGATAATTTTAAAATATAAAAAAATTAATTTTAAAGTAATCTTCCCTGTTAATAATTGGTTTAGCCAAAGCCTCATATAAAAATACTGTTCTTTTCCATCAAATGTAATGATCTTTATATTTACTCTCTCTTTCTAAGGCTGTTGGTATTTACTTTGCCCTGTTCTAACAGTTTATAAAACCAGAGATTCTAAATGCCTTGAAGAATTCTGATAAGTCCCTAACACGCTAATGTTCATCATGCATATGCTTTTACTTTGTGATCTGTGTGTGTGTATTTGGTGCCATGATTTGGATGTTTTGCAGTAATGTGCTGACAAAATTTTTAACTGCCTGAGTGCTGCCACTTCCTGTGGTGCTCAGACTGGAGATTTAATATTTGTACATAGACCGCTTGGATAGTTTTCAGGGAGAAATGGGTAAACTTGCTTTCTCCTGCATATCCTCAGTGCATAGCCACTCCTGCTTCCTGGGGCCACTGCCAGTCTAGCTCAGTCCTGGCTGTCTCCTAAGTGCCCTTGGTGTCCAGCTTTGCCCCAGGTTTGCACGTTTGGGCTGGGCTGCCAGGCCAACTGCTTAATGCGTATGCTGACACCTGGCATATTTCTTCTGTTCTGTACCCCATTGTCCCATTTGTTTTCATTTATAAACCACAAATTCAAAATTATAAGCAATTTCAAGAAGCATTAAAATTAAACTAAGACATTAAACAACAATAGAGCATTAAACTAAGCATAGGCCCCACAAGCGCAAGACCTTGTGTGACTGCACAGGTTGCACACCCAGTAATCTGGTCCTGCTCATTTGTATTGCCAAAGTACAAGGTACAAAGCCTGCCAAACTTCCTTTACTTTGGGCTCTTCAGGGCTTCCTTAAGATGAGCTATTTGACCCTAATGAGACTTCTACAGTTGTTAGGGGCAAAGACATGGTAGTTTCATGCAGGTGTTCTCTAAGTTTGCTTTAAGAAGTAATATCTTCCTAGTGGAGACTTCTGCTCCTCTAGGAGCCTTTTGGAAGCTGAACTCCCTCACAGCGAGTACTGTACCTATTGAATCAGACTGGGGTTCCAAGAGGCAGGCCTTTGAAATGCCATTCAGACAAATTACTCTTTCAAAATACTCTTGATTTAGTTTGCTGTGTTTTGTTCTTTCTTTTAATTACTACTTGAATGTTATTATTTCTGATCTTACTTCATTGGTTAAAGGAAGGGAACCATAAGTTATTATTTAGCCCTGACCACTGGCTACTTGATTATGTATTATAATAGTCCTCAATGCTAATGACCAGAGTTTTGGTAGTTGTTGATACCATAGTTTCTCCTCTTGATCTTGTACCTCTGTGAAAGAGATTTTTAAAGAAAATCAAGAAAAATGTCTCATAGCCTTGCTTATCATTATTTCCTTCTCTGATAACCTCAACAAAATCCTTAAAGGAAGTTTCTCTAACTATATACTTTTTGTTCCTACCAAAATGGACAGGAATTGAAACAGTCGATGTATTTAAAAGGTAAAGACGTCAAAGTCAACACACAGACCTCAATTTACAATTCGCCACTTCTTTGTTTCTCACGATGATATGCTTGCTTTCTGTATTGTAAAAGGAAATCTTCAATGAACTGGGATTGTAGCTACTGTTTGAGCCTCCTCTTATCCCCTTACCCTTCGCCAAAGATACTCATATCAGTACTTACCAACTCATGTACCATAGCCATTGCTGTGACAGGAATTAGTTACAGGTGAGCAGGGTATTGACTCCTTCTGTTTTTAGGGTGGCCTGACAGGACTTGGGCATTCAGAACTACTGGGCCAGTTGTCTCTGAAGGTTCCCTCTCCATTTCCACTAATGTACTCTATAAGCATCATTTTCCTTGAACACCATGACATGAAAATAGAAGTACTGCCTCAAACCTGAAATGAAAAACTCGCAAGGAAGTAAAATTCCATAATTAAACAATTACCTTTTAACCATTTATGTAATCAGTATTTCCTTTGCTCTTTTTTCAGTATTTTCTCCTAATTTTATTCCAAGTAAACATTTAAGCAGCAAGTAATAGACTGGTGAAAATAAATACTGAGACTTACAGGCCAATACCTTTTCTTTGATTAATGTGTTAATAGGAATCAGGGGTCCTATGACTCTTAAAAGGTTTAGGTCCTTAAATTGTTTCACCTGCACACCTTTTGAATGGAAGATGTCAGCCTAAAACAAAGAAATTATGTCAATACTGCCTTGTAACATTAGAAAAGTTTCCATTTTTATCACATTTTGATGATAACCAGGCAGCTTTATTCATTACGGTTGACAGTAGAAATCTTTACATCTTTGCTTGCAACACACAGATCATATACAGAACATATTGCAAAGATATGTGTGATCCAAGAGGAAGCATTGGATTTTGAAATTTGTTAGTACAAGGAGGTTCCCCCAGCCCCAGTCATTTGGTGTGTGAGATACTACACTTAATTGCATTCATTGTGTATATATGAACTTACTTTGGTAAGGAGTTTGGATAACTGAAAATTTAGATAAACTGTAAGAACGTAGTTATTTACAAAAAGTGTATTGGAGTATAAAAAGATAGTAAGTATACATTATTAGTCATAATGACTATAATTGCTAGCTCTCTGTATTCTGTTTATCTGAGAGTGGCAGGAACTTTAGCATTATCTTATTTTATGAGCTTCAATTTGCTCATTAGAAATTTTTCTTACTCTTTACTAGTTGTAATGATTTATACTATTTATTTTATGTGTAGTTTAGGATTTTTAGTGACAGTGTCTTGTTCATTAGTTGAGTATGAATGATAGGTATAGTGTCCATTTAATGGCGAAGAAAGGGATTCCCATCTTCAGCGTTTACTCACAGCTGCAGTGGTGAGCTGCCCTCTCCTGGTCATCTGTGCCTTCTAGAACTCCCAATGGGTCCTAAGGAAAATCAATACTTTTTGCCAATTAAATAGATGTTTTAATTGTCTTTGATCCCATCACTATCCTATTTTGTGATTCTGTAGTATGAAAGTCTTTTGTAGCTTCTCACTTTTTATCTCTTAACAGATATGTATTATTGACAGAAAAGAGGAACCATCTTTTTTTCTCCCACATGTTCTTGTAGGCATTCTTTCCACCTTAGATTTTTGTCAATTACTTAAGTGTTACTGGGACATTTTGTGCTATTCTTTTTTTTATTAAATTCTTGAGATTTTCTTTGAAGATGTTCCTTAGTATGTTTATTCACCTTGGGAAAAAAATATTTTTACAACTACCTTGAATAAGTGGATAAACCAAGATGTCCTTAGCATAAAAGATATTTCTTATATATTTTCTTAAAGATGCACATCAAATTTTCTCTACTTCGGTGAATAATTTCATGTTGGGCGTGAGTTTAGTGACTCGTCTTAAAACCAGTGCTTCTGTTTTTTATTTTTTAATTCTCAATTCTTCGTGTCTTATTTTTTAGAAGCCCATTCTTAGTTATTTTAGTCTCTGGCTTTGTAGATATACGGGATTAGCATCAATTATGGTGCTAAACAAAACTTTAATATCAGAATAATGAAAAGACTATCTCTTAGTTAGAACTTAACTTTTTTGTTGAAAGTAGCAGATTTATCCCTGCCTTTAAAAAAAAAATCAGATTTTTTTATATACTCTTGTATTTTTTATTTTAAAATTTAAGGAAAGAAAGAAAAAAACAACTTGTGGTTTTTATTATATTTCCTATTTAAATTTGTGGACTGCCACTAGTTGATGTTTCTGTGAAGATTCATAGAAGATATTGTATGGCACATTATTTCTAAAGTACATATATATTTTAATATCCTGGTATATCTTATTCTTTACTAAGGAAGGATACTAACATAATATCCTCCTAAAAATCCTGCAGGTTATGATCAAGAGAGTAGAAAACTCTAATTCTTTTCATTTATTAGTCAGTTTACTTTTCAGATAATTTTATGTAATTATTTTTTATTGAGCAAATTTCATTGTGCACTGCAAATATACATTTGGAGAAGACTATAGCTGCAAAGACTAATTTGGATAATTGGAGATTCCTTCCTGAATTAACCAGTGTTTGTTTCTTTTTTCAAGTTAAAATAGAAAACCTAGCCAATTAGTTAAGTTCTGAAATATTGTAAGAACCTAACAGTACTTTAAAATTACTGATGAAGTACAATATTAAAAGGGTAACTTTTACATTTAGAAAATTTGAAAATCGAGTCAAAATTGTGGGAAGGAGTAATTTACAACTAGACCAGAGCGTGTGCCCCTTCATGGTCCAACCCGCCAGCCTGTTTTGTCTCAGTGAAGATTTATGGACAGCTAAGACCCAGTCTTAACTTCGTGACCATGGGTAAATGAGAGCCCAAGATTCTTTAACTTGTGTATGTCTTACACTTAAAATCTTAAAACTAATAAAATTGTTCTGTTTTTGATAATGAAATTATTTAAACCTTGCCTGGTTTCTTCCTTTATAATGTGGAGGTAATATTAATTCCCACACTGAATGTTTGTGATGATTAAATTAAAAGAGTATTAAGAGCATTTTGTAAACCATTAAATGGCACACAAATGTCAAATAATATTACTTATAAAATGCACTTAAATTTTTAAAAAATCTATGACCCTACCAAAATGGGTAAAAAGGTAGTATATCCCATGTTAAATTAAATAGAAGACTGTATACTGATGAAGACTTAACTAGTCCTGTGTGTATGACAGTGAATTGTGTAATTTTTTATGTATCTGACTGCATTTTTAATTTTGTATTGTATACAGACTCAAACACAATTTAACTACTTAAATAATCTCTTCCCTTATTAAATGTTACCTTCCTGACTTACTCCAGATTGCAGAGGACTAGAAAAGTAGGCATTTTAATATGTTGGACTTTATTTTTCAGTTTTCTTACTTGATATTTAAGTGATGGTTTCTGGATATGTTTTCTCATAAATACAGAGCTAACACTATAAATTTCGAGCAGTAACCAGATCTTTGCCACACTTTACATTGCTTAGGAACTCTTCAGTATTCTGTTTCCTCTAGTCTTCTCCATAGAGAAGACCTGTACTCTCATCAGAGAAGACGACATATCCTGTAAAAAGAGATATTAAAGACCTTATGTTTGAGGTGTAAGAGTAGGTTCTTCTAATGTTTAGGAGTTAACTTATGACAAAACAACCTTTGATCTGTATATTTTCCTGCATTTGAGTCTGTATTTCTAAATTTATGTATGTGTGCGGCAGTGTAGGGTAGATGATAAATTTGGTAGCCTTGGAAACCTGTATCCCATCAGGAGAAAAAAACAGCTGTTCTTCCTCCTGGTAAAGAACTGCATCTATCCATTTAGCAATTATGAATCTCTTCCCTAGATAATACTCTTGAGAAAGGAGTCTTTCAGCAGACAGGATCAAGAAGCACGTGACTCATTTTTACTGTATAGGATTGAATCCTTTTACACTTGCCCATTTCTTTTTCATGCCTTCAGTTAAAAAAAAAAAAAGTAGGTAAGCTCCAGTTTGAATCATGTGACTCCTGTATAGAACTAAAATCTTTAATTCCTAGGATCAGTGAATAGGAGACATTGTCAAAGATCGTGAAAGAAAGTTCCCCATTTCTTTCATCCCCCAATCCAATACAGCCAGGTTGTTTCTCTAGCCATATTTTTATTTACTAGTTTCTAATTTTAGTTTGTTTTGATTGAAATGATGTTATCCAAGCCTTGTTTCTCAGAGAAAGACCAAACCCTGTCAATTCTGCTTAAGTAATATATGCATCTTTTTCCTTCCCCATGCTACCACTATAAATGAAGCCCTTATCTCTTACAATCTGTCATCTGCTGTTTCTCTCTATGTCCGAACTCCCTCCATGTTGCTGTTGGACTTTTCTTCGAAAAACAGAGGTCTCATCATGGCTTTCCCTTTTCAAAAAACTTTTCCCTTTTCTTTCTTTCTTTCTTTTTGAGTCAGAGTCTCTCTGTCAGCCAGGCTGGAGTGCAATGGCATGCTTACAGCCACTGCAGCCTCGACCTGCTGGGCTCAGGCAGTCCTTCCACCTCAGTCTTCCAAGAAGCTGGAACTACAGGCATGTACCACCACACCGGCTAATTTTTTTTTTATTGTAGAGACAAGGTCTCACCAAGTTGCCCAGTCTGGTCTCAAACCCCTGGGCTCAGGCAGTCCTCTTGCCTCTGCTTCCTAATGTGCTGGGATTACAGGCGTGAGCCACCACGCTTGGCTTCCTTTTTAAAAGTGGCTTCCCATTGCCTATAAAAGTAAGCATAGTCTGTTGAGCCTAGAATCAAAGCCCCTGAGTGATCTTTCATACTTCACTACCTCTTTGCTCAACCTTAAATCAGTCACACTTTATGGGATACCTGTCCTCTCTTCCTTCATCCCATCCCCAAATTCCTGCATATTGAACTATCCTACTTCTTTCTCAAGACCTTACCATAACACCACCTCTACTTCCCTAGGGTCAGGCATACAAAGAAAAGAGTAAAGACTGTACTTCCAGCAGCAGTATGGTAAAAACAACACTTCAATTCTTTTTTTTTTTTTTTTTTTGAGTTGGAGTCTCACTCTGTCGCCCAGACTGGAGTGCAGTGGCCGCTCCCGGCCACCGCAGCCTCGACCCGCTGGGCTCCGGTGATCCTTCCGCCTCAGCCTTCCAAGTAGCTGGAACTA
>CAUYQG010065212.1:0-14591 GCA_963574415.1 Tarsius wallacei | reverse complement strand
CTCACTCTGTCACCCAGACTGGAGTGCAGTGGCCGCTCCCGGCCACCGCAGCCTCGACCTGCTGGGCTCTGGCGATCCTTCCGCCTCAGCCTTCCAAGTAGCTGGAACTACAGGCGCGCGCTGCCACGCCCGGCTAATTTTTTTTTTGATTTATTGTAGAGATGAAGTCTTGCTTGCCCAGGCGGGTCTCGAACCCGCGGGCTCAGGCAATCCACTCACCTCAGCCTCCCAAAGGCGCGGGATTATAGGCTGAGCCACCGAGCCCGGCTTCTGCTTCCATTTTCAACATCCTATCTTTGCGAAGCAGGGTTTTCTGCAGTGACAGCAACCAAAACGAGATTATGGAGTAAATTGGACATAAGCAACACACTTTGGAGGTCACTGTTTCCCACCACTCCCAGATGGGACTATCTAGCTGCAGGAAAACTCAGGGCTCCCACTGATTCTGCATTGTGGTGAGTTGTGTAATTATTTGATTATATATTACAATATGATAATAATAGAAACAAAGTGCACAATAAAGGTAATGTGCTTGAATCATCTCCAAACCATCCCCCACTTGCCCCAGTTTGTAGAAAATTTATCTTCCACGAAACCAGTCCCTGATGTTAAAAAGGTTGGAGATCTCTGCAATAGGATATTTATGTGTATATAGGTCTGTTTTATGAGGAATTGGCTCACATAATTATAGAGGCTGAGAAGTTCCATGATCTGCTGTTGGCAAGCTGGAGATGCAGGAAAGCTGGTGGCATAATTCTAGTCTGAGCCTGGAAGCCTGAGAACCAGAGAAACTGATGATATAAATATCAGTACAAGGGCAGGAGAAAACTGATGTCCCAGCTCAACCAGGCAGGCAGGAAGCAAAAAGGGATGAATTTCTCCTTCTTCTGCCTTTTTTGTTCTATTCAGGCCCTCAACAGATTGGATGATGCCCACCCACATTGTGGAGACCAATCTATTTGACAGACTCCACTGATTCGAATACTAACCATCCCAAAACAACTTCACAGACACAATGTTTAATGTGGGCACCCTGAGGCATAGTCAAGTTGATATGATATGACAAAATTAATCATCACTATTTGCTTTTTTCTTACTGATTCCTAGGGGTCATTCTACACCCTATATCAGGACTGCTCAATAGAACTTTCTATAATAATAGAAATGTTCTACATCTGCACTGTTCAATATGATAGCCACTAGTCATATATAGCTATTGAGCAGTTAGGGACTAGTGCAACAGAGGAACTAAATTTTTAGTATTTTTAATTTTGATAGCCACATATCTACTAGCTACTATCTTGGACACCACAGTTCTAGATAACAATGATTTTTTGGCTTTATAAATATCTTCTCCAAGTTTGCAGATTGTCTATTCACTGCCTTTTGGTAAACAAATAAAGTTCACCAAATTGTATTAAACTTTTCCTTTATAGTTTGTGTTTGTATATATCTCATTTATAAAACTCTTTCTTAAACTGAGACCTTAGGAATTGATTATTATGTATCACATGAGGAATTTTTTTTCTTCTCTCATGAGTAACCAGTTTTCCTAGCACTATTTTCTGAATGGACCTTCCTTTCCTCATCAATCTGTGGGGCTGACTGTAACAATCAGGATTTTGGCAAGAAACAGAAGGCATACTCAAATGTTGTCATTAAAAAGAGCTTAATAAAGGCACTATTTACAAAGGAGAGGCAGGGTTAAGGAACTAATCAGTGGAAAAACAGCCTGGGCTGGCAATAGCTGTGAAACATTATCACTTCTAACCCTGAGAGTCCAGGGAAGGCAGGAGTTACTGGACGCAGAGGAAAAAGTCGAAGAAGGCCACCAAATATGAGGGGAGACTTTCTGTAGGGAAACATATCAATCACTGAGACCCAGAAGAGACAGTGTCGACCAGAGGAATAAACACTTGATTGCTCAACCTCATGCTTGTCTTTCCTGCAGATTTTGGTGCTAAACCCACCATAACCCAGAAAGTGGGAGCCCACGGATGGGGTTCACAAAGGTTCACTTTAGGGCACAGGACAGAGTATATCTGGGTGTACAAACAAACCATCAACACACCAACTTGGTTATAAATCTGTTTTCCATAAGTGGGTGGGTACGGGCTCTTTCTCCATACCGTGCCACTGGTCTATTTGTCTGCAGCACTCTACACTGCTTCAAACACTACAGTTTTAAATAAATTGTCAAATTTGGGAGGACAAGTCTGCTTTCCTTGTTTCACTTCTTCAGGAATGTCTTGGCTGTTCTCTGCCTTTTGTTCTTCCATTAATATTTTAGAGTCAGTTTGCCAATATTCATGAAAAACTCTATTGGAATTTTGATTGCAGTTGCAATATATCTCTAGATCAATTGGAAGAGAGTTGATACATTTACAATATTGAGTCTCCCAACCAAGGGTTACCACATACATAGGTCTTATTTAATGTATTCCTTAATAACATTTCATGATTTTCTCTATAAGGGGCTTCTGCTTCTTTTGTTAATTTTTTTAGGTACCTTCTTTTTTGTTGCCCTGGAAAATATCTTTTTAAAATTATTTTTTAAAAAGTTACTTTCGGCCAGCCTCAGTGACTCAGCCTATAATCCCAGCACTTCAGGAGGCCAAGAGACCATGGGTTTGAGACCAGCCCTAGCAACTTGGCGAGCCCTCATCTCTACAATAAATAAAAAATTAGCTGGGTGTGGTAGTGCACACTTGTAATTCCGGTTACTTGGAAGGCTGAGGTGGAAGACTGAGGCGGAAGGATCACCAGAGCCTAGTGGGTCGACGCTGGGGTGGCTGTGAGTGTGCCATGGCACTCTAGCCTAGGCAACAGAGTGAGACTCCAACTCAAAAAAAAAAAAGTCACTTTCTGCCTGATGCTTGTATATAAAAATGCAATTATCTTTGTCAGTTTTAAACTGAGCAACCTTACTAAATAATCTTTGTACTTCTAATAATTTGTCTGAGAGTTCCTTGAAATTTTCTATGCAGATAGACATATCATCTGTAAGTATTGATAATGTTGTTTCTTCCTTTATTATCAAAATATTTTTAATTTTAATCTTCTGCACTGTATTGTATTTATAGTAAAGTGTAGAATAGAATTTGCTATTTAACTTGCTCCTGATTTTAAAGTGATTGCTTTCAATATTTCAACATTAATTATGATGTCCTCTGTAAGTTCTTATAGAAGCCCTTTTATCGGGCCAGAGAAGTGCCCTTCTATTCCTAGGTTGTTAAAGAGGTTTTGTTTTAACATGAAAGCATGCTGAATTTTATCAAATGCTCTTACTGTGTTAATTGAGGTTATCACAGGAGTTTTATTCCAGCTACTTTTGGAATAGTTCTGTTTTTAATTGCTAAATTCTTACCCATTTCTCAAGGCTTCCCCAAGCCCTTCTGACAATTCCCCACTCTCCATCATAAAGAGTCCCTTCTGCTCTCCCTTTCATATGATATGGTCTCTTTGAGGATGAGGACCCTATTACTCACTTATGCATCCCCCAATGCCCAATGTACAGGCACATAATTAATGCTAACAAAATGTTGGTGAATTAAGAAGTGAGTCTTTCTTATGGCACTTAATAGCTTTGATTTTATAGTTTTTTGTCTACATGTCTTTGCTCCCCTTCTGGACTAAAGGCTTTCAAGGGCAGGGTTCACATCAGATTATTTCCAACCCATGGCCTGATTCAGAGCTCTGTTCACTAACTGAATGTATCCTTGCTTTCCTTGGTAAATGCTATCATTAATATTGTCCAATCAGACTTCCAGAAGTAGCCAGTCTTTCTTTAAGGTTCCTTTTGTAGAGGAAGATTTGTTTCACTCTCACCCTCAGGGAGTCAGGCCAGGCCTGATGGCTAAGAGCTAAGGAATTTGCTCCTTTGCTTTAGATTGATTTTTAAAAAGTAGTTGTGTAATAGTCTGGGATTGACTAGCCAGGGGTAAAGGATGGAAAAAGAAGCCATACAGAGCATTCCTTCCCTCTAATAGAAATTAAATCAAGGATGGAGAAATATGTCAAAATACTTTGAGACCAGCCCTGTTGCTAGGCATTGTGGTGGTGAGAGAGACATGCTGAACCTTGAGAATTTATTTCACCTTGGAGACAGAAAGTTCACATTTGACAAGTTAAACAAATCTGCAAGGCCATCTGTTTACTCATTCATGCATTTATTTCTCCAATCATTTATTCATTTAGCATTTCAAAATCCATACTATGTGGTAGATATTGAGTTAAGCACTAAGGAATTCAGGGATGAAGAGATGCCTTTCCTGTTGGTGGGCTGCTCATGACCGAAGAGGGAGTTGGCTATGTAAACAGCTCCAGTCCAGTGTAAATGTGGTAGTCCAGGTATGTTTTCACGTGTTTGGTGGAGGAATAGAAGGATACAGTGACTCTCAGGGGGAGTAATGAATAGATAATCAGAGGACGCGAATTTGGTGTAGAAGTTTATTATCAGGATAAGAGAGAAGGCTGGATGCAAGGTAGTGGAGACTTGAAGAGTATGACTGGCATGACCTGAGTTTAGGGACAGAGATGGAGGATGAGATAAGAGGATGGACAAGACCAGGAAGGTAGGCAGGGACCAGACTCAGAAGGTCCTGAATTCAGTGAAAGGTTATGGGAGATAACCTCAGGACATCAAGCCATTTAAACATTTCAGCGGAGTGTAATGTGATCTGATTCATGTTTTAGAAAGATCCAAGTGTTCAGAGCAAGGAGAATGAATAGGAAGATAAGAAACTGGGATGAAGAAGAGTGTTTGAGCTGGAACTTGAAGGATGGGCAAAATTGATTGAGTAAGGATGAGAGAGGGCAGTATTCTAAGCAGGGAGATGGCAAAACGACTTATATATTAGCATTGGGGAACATTGGGAAGTCAAGGAACCAGTGAAAAGATCAGGCTGATTGGAACTCAAGAAGGCCATCAAGGTAGAACTTGGGCAGTACATATTACACGGGGCATCTAGGGCTCAGACACCTGTGGCACCAAGTGAGAAAGAGTCCACTAAAGAATCTAAGATCTTAGGGATTGGAGATGTAGCAGAGGGTAGTGGGAAGAGATCGGTTGGAGATGGAAAAAACCCCAACATTTTAGACTCAGCTCTGCCATTGACTGGCTACATGACTTTGCGCAAGTTATTTATCCTCTCTAGGTCTCAGCTTTCTCTCTTATAAAATGAAGACATGAGATGGTTGCGGTGCCTCACTCCTATAATCCCAGCACTTTGGGAGGCTGAGGTGAGAGGATTGCTTGAGGCTTGAAGTTTGAGACCAGCCTAAGTAATATAGAGAGACCTCATTTCTACAGGAAAAAAAAAAAAATAGCTGGGCTTGGTGCAACCCTGTAGTCACAGCTGCTTGGGAGGTTGCGGCAGAAAGAACACCTGAGCCCAGGAGGTCAAGGCTGAGGTGAGCCCTGTCTGTGCCAGTGCACTCCAACCTGGGTGACAGACTGAGACCTTGACTCTAAATAAATAAATAAATAAAATGAAGACACTAGACTAGATTTTTTCCAGCACTGGTAATTTAGGATGTCAAGCACCAGCCTCTATCCTTCTATTCACTGGTATGTTTGTATTCACCCCAGACCATCCCAACCACACTAACTACCTAAATGCATCCTACCAAGCTCCGTCTCATTCAAAGGAATCATAATTTGTGAATGAGAAAGAACAAGACAAAAATAAGCATCATATAAATCCTCAAAGATATAAGGAAGACCAATGGAACATGAAGCAAGAATGAGAAGTGATGAAGATGGTACCAGACAAGGAAAACCTAACAGACTCAATAGGTTGAATGACAGAAAGGAAAAAGTGAAACAATGATATATTAATTAGCTTTTGCTGTGTAACAAACCACTGGCAAGCTTAGTAGGATAAAACAGCAGTCATTTATTACTGCTCACTGTTTACAAGCCCAGTGGGCAGTGCCACTGATCTGGGTCAGATTCAGTGGCTCTCAGGTGAGCTTGCTCATGCATCTGCAGTCAGGAGGAAGATCAGCTGCAAGCTAGCTGCTTTAGGGCCATCTCACTCACATGTCTGACACTTGTCTGGATGTCAGCTGGGACAAAGGAGCTGACTGGGACACATGTCTTTAACTGTTCAGTAGACTCACCAGGGCTTGTTTACATGGTGCCTTGGTTTGAATGTACCTCCTTCAAAATTCATGTTAAAATTGATCCCATTGAGGGGAGTCTTTGGAAGGCCATTAATATCTCACCCTCATGAGTAGATAATGCCCTTCTAAAAAAAAGGCTTCAAAGAGAGTTTTCCCCTCTTGCCCTTCTGCCATGTAGGATGCACCAATGTGGCACCATCTTGAAAGCAGAGAGCAAACCTTACCAGACACCAGTACTGGCACCTTGATCTTGGACTCCAGCTTTCAGAACTGTGAGAAATTTCTATTGTTTATAAATTACCTAGTCTATAGTATTTTGTTATAGCAGCACAAGCAACTAAGAGAGTCTAAGAGAGATGGGGGGAAAATCTAAGAGAGACGGTGGGGGAGGGTGGGGAGACAGGAGTCTAAGAAAGATGGGGGGAGGATAGGGGGAAGAGAGAGAGAGAGAGAATAGGTATACAGATGGTCAGAATATGTCACAAGGTCAGCGAAGAGTCAAAGATGGGGAAATAGACTCCATCTATTGATGGGAGGAGCTTCAAAGTAACACTATGAATGGCATAGACAAAGGAAAGAAAGCGAATGTTTAAAAATATGTTAAATAGAATTCTCTGGCTAGAGCTATTCACATTCTTCCCATATGCAAATATGCTTACCCTCATTCTAGCACTGCCACCCCCCCCTCCAATATCATCAAACTATGAAATCAAACTTGAAGTCATTCTTGAATCTCATAATCTATATCAGGTTACAGTGAGATTTCTCAAATGTGACTCCTCTTCATTTGGAAACCCATGAACCAAGAAAATAAGTTATCTTACCACACACACTTAAAATGCATTGGTGAGGCTCATAAAAGGTAAACATAATGGACACTTATTCCAAAGGAGAAAAACGGAAAGTAAGTAACACCCCTAGCCTATAGCAATACTGAAATCCAGCTGGGTTAATATTAATTGTTCTTTCTGTTAATATGGAAGCTATTCCTTAGTTAGACCTAGGCTTTGCTCTCTGGGAGTAGCTTTCTAGTTTTATATTTTCCCTCTGACTTTTGAGTTCATCCATTGGGACTCCCAAGAATGGCCATTCTCAAGCTAAGTGGCTTTTTCTACCCGATTCCTGACTGTAGAAAGTTGGGGGCCAAAGACCCTTTAACAAATGTAACAATCTTAGATCTCAGTCCAGATCATAACCCAGGCTGGCAGCACTTTCACATATTCAGATCCATTGAAAACTGTGGGTTTCCTATAAATCTGATTTGAGTCCAGTCTATTTGAGTCCAGTCTATTTTTTAAAAGTCACACTCACAATTATTTCTGAGATATGACCCTCTCTCAAATCTTTCAGTGACTTGATAGGCAGCTTCCTGGATGATGGCAGTTCCTCTGGTCATTACTATGGAGACATAGTACCCAAAGCAGGCCCCTTTTATGGACAGGCAGTATAAGTATTGCCTAAAAAATGTACTAAAAGAGGCACCAGGAAAATTCTCAGACTCAAAATTCTTTTGTTTCTCCCATGCCTTAAGTTCCTTCAATAGAGACTTTGCTTTGGGTTAATCATTAATCTATCACAGGGGCTCTACCAGGCATGGCCATTGATTGTCATGGATAATGTGTGTTAATTACCTAGCTCAGTGCCTTGCCTTGAGTAAATGCTCAGCAAAACTTAGTTCCCTCCTCCTGGTCCATTCCTACTTTCACTAAGGGTCCAGTCTTACAATTTATATTACACCACGGGAGGTAACATAGTAATAAGGCTCTATCACTCATGTAAGTGAGTTTGTTGGCTGGTTCCTTGAATAAATATTTACTGATCACCTACTATGTGTCAGGCACTGTTCCAGGTACTGGGACTATAGACCTGAGTAAAGTCCCTGCCTTTGTGGAGCTTATAACCAAGTGGGGGACAGAGAGATTGAAAATAAGAAAACAACCTATAAAATAGTTCCAAACTGTGACAACACTATGATGGAAACAAGGTGTAGGGACTGAAATTGAGCAGCTGGGAGCCATGGATGATTAGTGGATGGCTGAGAATGGGGAGGAGGTCAGGAGCGGCTAGAGAAGAATGTGAAAGGGAGGCTGAGGACAAAGAGGAATCCTGTGCCTCCTCCACGATTTTATCCAATGACTGCAGAAAGGACACTGTAGTTCAAATAAACAAATAAATCTAGAGAAATATGATCTGTCATAGCAAGCTTAACACAATTAGTCATGATTCCCTCAAGGACTGGAACAATGGACTTGGGTGTCAGGAAACCTTAGTTCTAATGCCAGTATATCTTCCCACACCCTGTGTGTTTTTGAGCGAGTCCCTTCCCTTCTTTAGACCTCTGGTTCCTGAAGTCTAAACTGAGGAAATGGGGTGCTCTCTGATCACCTATGACTTAATGGAATGATACACACCTTCGGCAGGAGTTTTAGCACAGCTCTAGGAGGCTTACCACTCCTTACTGCACAGTTTCTAGCTAGTAGAATTCCCCCTTCTCTGCCCAGCTGTGCAGCTTCCCTGCCTCACTTCATTGGGTTCTGGCTCTAGGCTATCTTTCCTTTTAAGTGTTTAGTCATAGCCCAGACAGTTGGCAAATCACAGTGCCTCTGGTGCTGTGATGGTCTGGTCTGAATACTGTTCCAGAAAGTAATTGATCACTCTTGGTTCAATCAGAACTCATGGGGAGTGCCTGCCATGTTCTGAGTGTTTAAAGCATCTTCTCTCCAAGAATAAGAGCAGATAATAACAACAAACATCACAATAAGGTTTATCTAGTGTCTACTGTGTATCTGTGAGATAGGACCAGTGCATTTTATCCTTATATCAGTCCTACGAAGTAGGCACTGTAACCACAATTTCCTAGGTTAGGAAACTGAAACTCAGAGTGGTTAAGTTAACCAAGGGTGGAGGTGTGATCCTGATCCATGAGCATCTCACTCTAGCATCCAGTCTCTTTACCACCATGTTGTTTTGCAGTTCTTTTCACCAGTTGCAGGGAAGAGCAGCAGGAGGACCAGGTAAAGGTGGGATCTGCCTTGGTCTAAGACTCTCCTGGTCTGAATCTTTCTCCTTTGTCAGGCTCCATCAGCAAAGGGATGTTGATATTTTGAAGTGACTCACTCATGCTCTCCCACAAGATACTCTCGGGAATGTTTGCTCAGCCATAGCTCTGGTCACAGTCTTTTTTTTTTTTTTTCAGTATTTTTTATTATCATATTGTGGGGTACAGTTAAGGATTAGATGTACAAATATGCTTCGTTCAGAAACATTTGGTGATAAAAGGTGTCTCCCCGTCCCCAGGCAGATATTGAGTATCATTAATCCCATCCCCCCTCCCCTCCCCTCCCCGTAATTTCCCACCACTATCAGTCATTTTCTTATAGTATTACGTTGGATGTTCAAGGTTCACTATATGAGTGAGAACATGTGATACTCCGATCTTTGTTTCTGTGATGGTCACAGTCTTAAAGCTGATATCTCCTTTCCATTTCCCTAGAGTTATTGAGTAGAAGCACAGTTCTTTCCATATGTGTCCAGAAGGTGGTGACAGAATTCATTTTCCTACCTGGGTCACATCCCTTGACAACAGCAACAAAAACAACAACAGCAAAGGCTGATGCTCCATTCTGACTTGGACTTGACACACAGAACCAACTGGGCATAGGTAGCACCATGGCCATGGGAGGCAAGAAGCAGGAACCAATGTTGCAGGTTCAATTATGCCAGGTCCCTTTAGAAATAAACATCCCAAGAACAAGAATGTTCAGCCAGAGCTGTAGCCTTATCTCAGAAGATGTATAATTCAAGCAATGCTATTTTATTCATCTCTGTGTCTAGTCAATCAATCACATGTATATGTCAAGGGGACAAGACTCTGAGATGTGGCTTTTCAGCTGATGTGAATTGGACATCACAATATTTCAGTGACACAGAACCACATTAGAGGAAGCTGAAGGGCAGGGCAGAGTTAGGGATTGACCCTTCTAACAGCAGAACGGTGTCTTCCAGTCCCCAACTCTTGCCATCCTTTCACTCAATGTCTGCCTCCTCCAAGACTGAATCTGTTCTTGTTCAAATTATAGCTGCCAGTACCCTGCAGAGAGAGGCTCTACTTTCCAAGACTTTCTCTTAAGAGGGAAGAGGTCTCTTTCCCAGAAATCCCCCAGGAAACTTTTTCTTGAACTTTATTGGTCAGAAAAGGAATAGGCCCCCTCATCCCATTACGGTTTAGATCAATCAGGGCTCACCCATCTTCCCTGAGTCACCCAGGAGTGGAGTTGAGAGGGTGAAGATCTGAAGAAATTCAGGGTTCTGTGAGGATGGAGTAAGATGGTTGCCTAGGAGGCAGCCAACAGCATCTATGTTTCAGCACCATGCTGGTCTAGTTATAGAAACTCCAAACTGCTAAATTTAGACCTCTTTGGACCTGCAGATAAACTTATTCACTGACCTATAACTCTAGGATAGGCAGTGGTTTGTTTCGAGATTCAGGTGCAAGGCGTGAGTGTCAGTTCTCCACAGCCTATTTATATAGAGAGAAAGTGAAGTGGTGAGCTGGAATCAGATCCAGAGGGTGGAAGTTCTTCCTTTCAGAGGTGCTGGGATGGATTATCTAACAGCCTCAGTACTTCCATCAGAACCCCACAAACTGCCTTCTTCAGGGTACAGTCTCTGGTGCAGGGATGATGATCACAGTTGGCAACAGTAATGTACTAATTTATAGTCTTAAGAAGTTCTTTATACATTCATTATTTGCTCAATCTTCAAACTCATCAGATAAGTATGAAAAACCCTGTTTATACCTGAAGAATCCAAGATCAGGGATTTGTCCAAGACTCAGGTCCAGAAGTCAGGCAACCTTGACTCCAAATCCCATGTCTCTCCTCTTCCCTGTGTGTCTTCATCACAGGTTGCAGGGCTGGGAACTTCAGGGTCCAGCACTGATGACATGTGGGTGGCTTGCTGGTGAATCTAGGACTTTGCCACAGGCCACTGAAAATTGCTAGGTACTTGCCAGGTGGCTCCATTAGAAAGAGGGAGAAGCCCCCTGCAAAAGGCAAGGAGAAGCCAGAAATGCAGATGACTTCCCAGCTTTGCTTGGGACTGGTTCTGGGGCATCTGATGAAGCAGATGCTTTGATGCAGCCAAGGACATATTTCTTGACCTTAAGAAATAAGCTCTTAAGCTTTCAACTTTAAAGTCAAATCAAGTAATGTATACAACAGCCATCACCCCATCACTGAGGTTCACTTTGTCATCCATCCCTGAGTCTCAAACCATTAATCTCTGATCCTGCCTGGGGCCTGACCATCCCTCATCCAAATCCTGAGTCTCCACCTGACATGTACATAAACTCTTCCCTTACTTCCATTCAAAGATTGAAACACATTCGTTTTATGTACATGCCCATTCTTCACCACAGCCTGGGTCTCTTCCTACCCAATTCTCGAGCCTTATTTCAGCATTGACACTAACTGCATCCCATACCCAAATACTAAACCTCTCCCCATATCAGACTCCATCTCCCCATTCCCAAATCTGCCACCATCCCTGACACCAACAATTCATTCCTCACCCAAACTCAAATACCCAACATTACCCCCATTGTATCTTCATTCCATTTTGTGCCTCAGTGCTGGGGTGACAGGGCCTATTGCACATGTCAACAGGAAATTTCATAAGTGCTCAGAGGTTAATGGTTTCTTTTTGAGCCTAACAAACAAAGTGTGGCTGTCACTTTGTCCACAAAGTCAAACTGGCTGCATCAAAAGAACAATACCCGCAGCTGGGACCAAGGTGGGAGAAGACACTGTGTAGAAGATCTCCCTCTGCAGTCCTGCTGTGACCAGATCAGGAGAAAGTTAAGTTTTGCAGTCAGTAAGTTGAGCAGCCATATGAGCGCTACAAATGGAGTCTGAGACAAGTACAGTCATCACTTTATGTAATAGCATGGTGTTGGAGTCACCTCTGACATGGGAACTGCAGCCATACACCATCCATCTTTTCAAGCAAATGAGAAAGGTTCATTTTTCACATCTGGCACTGTTCCTTAGAACTTAGTATTTTCTATCATTCCAATTGCTCATTGGATTGTCTTCTCTGTGCCTTTCTGAGTGATTGACTGGAAATGTCAGGTGTGCTATAATTACCCTGGCAGTCCCATCCGGTAGGCCAAGTGACTCTCATCTCAATTTGCCTGCAATAGCTCTAGCCGTCTTTCTTTGGAAAAACATCAGCTTGGTTAGAGATTGCTCTCACAATGAATTTGGGGTGGAAAAACAAACAAAAACAGTCACTGTATCTGTCTATCTATCTATCATCTATCTCTATCTATTTATCTATCTATATTTTTTTAAAGCAGGATTTATTGAGAGGACGGAAAAGCTCCCAGAGCGACAGGGGACCCGAGAGGGTTGCCTGTCACTGTATTTTTTTAAATGAGGTTTTTTTTTTTTCATCAGTCCCAAGTTAGATATTTAATTTGCAGAAACGCCTAAGAAATTTCAACCAATGTTATAGTTAGACCAAAGTTTGATTTAGGTAGGCACATTAACCTCTCTTCCCTTCCCCTACCCTCCCTCCGGCTTTTAAAGTGTTGTACACTTTCCAAAATCATTATCCTATTCACCTCTCACAATATTCCTGTGAGGAAGCCATTATTATTTTCTTTTCTTTTTTTTTTCTTTTTTTGAGTTGGAGTCTCACTCCGTCACCCAGACTGGAGTGCAATGGCACGCTTCCAACCACCACAGCCTCGACCTGCTGGGCTCAGGCGATCCTTCCGCCTCAGCCTTCCAAATAGCCGAAACTACAGGCGTGCGCTACCATGCCCGGCTAATTTTTGATTTATTGTAGAGACGAGGTCTCGCCAAGTTGCCCGGGTGGGTCTCGAACCTGCGAACTCAGGCAATCCACTTGCCTCAGCCTCCCAAAATGCTGGGCCACCGAGCCTGGCCTATTATCTGCTTTTCACAGATGAGGAAATGAAGACTCAGGGAGTTAAGTGACTTATCCAGATGGTGGAGCTTTCTGATGCCCCATCTTCTGAGCACCGACTGGCACTATTGCCAGCATGCTGTTGGCTGTCCTGGGAAGGCCCAGTAAGGCTCAGGAAGGCCAGGGTGATGTGTCAGGGATGACAGTCCTGAAAGAGGCAAAGTATATATCAGTAAGGACTCTGTTTATAAAAGATGGACATGATGGCAAACTTAGAATTCAGTTCACTTCACTATTACCAGATAGGTGAAAATTTCATGTGATGTCAACTGAATATCCAGGTCTTTGACTCACTTGTTTTTCCTCTGGGTCATTGTTAATATTTGGTCTCTTGTAACAGAGAGAGCCTTGTGCTAGATATCCATTATCTCATTTAATTCTCGCAGTGACACTTTGCGATATGGATTCTATTATCCCCACTTTACCAATAAGAAGTAAAATAGGCTGGGCTCGTGGCTCAGCCTCTAATCCCAGCACTTTGGGAGGCTGAGGCCAGTGGATTGCCTAAGCCCGTGGGTTCGAGACCATCCCGGGCAACTTGGCGAGACCTCATCTCTCCAATAAATAAAATATTAGCTGGGCATGGTAGTGCACGCCTTTAGTTCTGGTTACTTGGAAGGCTGAGGCAGAAGGATCACCAAAGCCCAGCAGGTTGATACTGGGGTGGCCCATGAGTGTGCCACTGCACTCCAGCCTGGGCGACAGAGTGAGACGTCAACTCAAAAAAAAAAAAAAAAATAGCTTGCCTGAGATCTCACAAATTCGGGGCAGAGCCAAGATTTGAACCAAGATCTGGTTTACTCTTTTCCACTACAGTAAATCTCTACTCTCTATGCCAGAAAAAAATGGAATTCTAGTCTGAGCTTTTTGTTTAGTTCTGTGTCCTTGGATCAGTTAACAAAATTTAGTAAATGTTTCTTGAGTATACACCTTTTCTAATTTGAAGAACAAGGAACTCAATTTTGACATCTGACAAACAAGTAACTTCCTTTTTCTCACAAATGAGAATGTATCCATAAATGAGTTAGGCAAGTTTTGGGGGAAGCTTCCTTCTAGAGCTCATATACTATGATTTTGTGATGTTGGCAATTTGGAGTTACAACAGGGTGATGCCCAAATCTCTCAGATGTGCATCTGGGCTTTCACAATGTCAAATGTAATCTCTCTCAAACTTCAGAGAGGTTCCTTGAATTCACTGCCTGTGAAAACTTTTTTTTTTTTTAGCTCCTCTAAGCACTACTTTTATACACTTATCTGATTTAATCTACAATACCAACAATTTGAGCTGTGTTATAAAACCATCTTAAAAATTATTGGTAGCCAGCCACGGAGGCTCACTGAACCTTAGAAATCAGGGAGGGCTGAGGACCTCGAGACCGTTAGAACGTGTTCGAGAGCTGTTGACGCCATTACCTTCCCCTCTAATATTTAGCATATTTAACCAGAAACAACTCTGATGATCTAAACATGGG
>CAUYQG010065211.1:0-18388 GCA_963574415.1 Tarsius wallacei | reverse complement strand
CGGCTAATTTTTTGATTTATTGTAGAGATGAGGTCTCGCTTGCCCAGGCGGGTCTCGAACCCGCGGGCTCAGGCAATCCACTCACCTCAGCCTCCCAAAGGCGCGGGATTACAGGCTGAGCCACCGAGCCCGGCTTGTTTTGGGTTTTCTAAGAAGGAAATTGTGACGAGCAAACCTTCCACCGTGGACGGTGAACGAAAAGATGAAATTGCGAATAAGGGCATTTTAAAGCTCAAAGGGATTGTAAAGGTGATGAATGTGTTGGGATTTATTATTTTAAGTAACTCAATATCTGTTTGGCTCTTCTGACACATGTGCAACCTGGAAATATGGAGTCATCCCACCATGGACAAACTTTGACCTGCAGGGGTTAGGAGCTCCTTGATAAACATTCTCCATTTCTGTCCCGCCGGGAGACAATTCTGGGATGAATTGTACATGGCTCCTCAGAGAATCGTCAGCAGGATTGAACTTCAGTTATCCAGAACAACGAACAGTTTAAAAATGCACCTACCAGCCGGGCACGGTGTCTCATCCCACACTTCACTGAGGAGAGAGGATTGCCTGAGCCCAAGGGTTGGAGACCAGCCTGGGCAACATGGCAAGAACTTGTCTCTACAATGTATCAAGAAATTAGCCAGGCGTGGTGGCGTATGCCTGTGGTTCCAGCTACTTAGAAGGCTGAGGCGGAAGGATCGCCTGAGCCCGGCTGGTAGAAGCTGCGGTGGCCATGAGCGTGCCGCTGTACTTCAACTTGGGCGACAGACTGAGACTCTTACTCAAAATAAAAAATAAAAACCAAAACTATTGGACTATTGATATAACACATTACAGTATTACATTGCCTAATTTGAATTATCCTATAGTTTCTGATATAAACATAAAAAGAAAAGATGGCCAAAGATTTACCAGGCGTTCCTAAATAAGAAATAAATGCATAAATCAATGATAACCATGCTATCATATGAAGACAAATTCAAGGCAAAAAGCCCTAAATGGGATACAGATGGCTACTTTATTTTTTGCTTATTTCTTTTATCTTTTAAAAATAGAAACAATATATGGGCCCGGGTAGGAAGCAGAGATAATAAAGAACATTATAAAATTTAAAGTTTAATTTTGCCATTGCCACAACCATGAACCCGGCTGCTCCTGAAAAAAAACCACTGTTACTTGCATTAATAAAGGTTACTTTATGTACCTAGAAACAGTGAATACCCATTGTGCCAAAATATAAATGCCAAAGAAAAAAATTAATAGATAAAAATGTGTAGGATTTTTCTTTTTCTCTCTTTTAAAACACTTATTTTAATGAAAACACAAATTAATGAAGACGTTAATTCCTGAAGCGTTCCATTTTTTTTTTTTCTGAGTCGGAGTCTCACTCTGCTGCCCAGGCAGGAGTGCAGTGGCACGCTATAGGTGCGCTCCACCACATCCAGCTAAGTTTTTTAATTTATTAAATTTAAATTTATGAGGTTTTGCCAAGTTGCCCGGGCTGAACTCGAGCCCCTGGGCTCAGGCAATCCTCTCACCTCAGCCTCCCAAAGTGCTGGGATTACAGGCTTGAGCCACCGTGCCCAGCTGCATTCCATTTTTTTTTTTTTTAAAGAAAACACAAAAAGAAGTGCACAGGGAGAAAGTCAGTGAAATTCAGGCACTCAAGGTGGGAGGACCATTTGAGTCCAGACATTTGAGGCTACAATGCAGTATGATTGCATCTGTGAATAACCACTGCACACCAGCCTGAGCAATATAGCAAGACCTTGACTCTAAAAAAAGAAAGAAAGAAAAATTTATAGATTCCCTTTTATCTTTTTTTTTACTATTTGGTGTTATCTGTGGGAGAAATCAAGTCACTTGTAGTGTAGTCCTCCCACTTTGGCCTCCTGAATAACGGGCTTTAATGTAGGCAATTTTAATATATCATTCTCAATCTTTAACAAATTCATAACTGTGCTGGGATTACAGGAGTGAGCCACCACGCCCAATTCGCTCTTAGGTTTTATCAGTATTTTCTTTGTAGCCCAATAAATTCCATTGGTAAAAAAAAAAAAAGTATATTCTGTATTGAAAAGGTACAACACTTGACATGCTGCTATTAATGTAAGTTTGCTAATTTTATTATTTTAGCATCCATACTCTAATTTACTTGTTGTTCAAGATCAGCCCAGACAACTTGGCGAGACCTCATCTCTACAATATATCAAAAAATTAGCCGGGCGTGGTAGCGAGTGCCTATAGTTCCAGCTACTTGGAAAGCTAAGGCAGAAGGATCGCTGGAGTCCAGCAGGTTAACGCTGGGGTGGCCGTGAGTGTGCCACTGCACTCCAGCCTGGGTGACAGAGTGAGACTCTGACAAAAAAAAAAAAAAAAAAAAACAGACGTGATGGGAGAATCATTGAACAGGAAAAACCTGCCAAGAGGTGGCTAAATTAAATCATATTTTCCCAACATGAAAATACTATTCTTATATTATAGTCTACAGTAAAGAAGTGGCAGGGTGTTTTGTTTGTTTCCAAGTAGATACTTCTGGCTACTGCTGGGTCACTCCCATTGTGGTTTCTTCTTCCATTTTAAATGGTGGATGGGGCCACGTGTGGTGGCTCACACCTGTAATCCCAGAACTTTGGGAGGCAGAGGCAAGAGGATTGCCTGAGTCCAGGAGTTTGAGACCAGTCTGGGCAACTTAGCAAAACCTCGTCTGTACAATAATTCAAAAAATTATTCGCCAAGTTGCCCAGGCAGGTCTTGAACCTGCAGGCTCAGGGAAAAAAAAAAAATTAGCCGAGTGTGATGGCGTGCACCTGTGGTTCCGGCTACTTGGAAGGCTGAGGTGGAAGGATTGCCTGAACCCAGCAGGTTGAGGCTGTAGTGGTCGTGAGCATTCCACTGCACTCCAGCCTGGGTGACAGTGAGATTCCAATTCAAAAGAAGAAAAAAAAAATGGTGGATGGGCGGGTGTTTCATTGAAGGGCAGCCAATCGGATGAATATTTGTTCTTTCCCCAGGCAAAGCCTGTGACTCAAAACCAGTTTTCACCAGCTTACTCACTGTTGTGTGTCTGTCCACCTTAAACTGCACCTCAGAAACATCCTGCCCTAAGGACTTCATGTTCATGTGACTGTTGTGGTAATCCTGACTCCTCGTTCAAATTTTGCCTCTGTCTGGTCTCCTGGGTTGTGACTTCACAAATGAGACATCTGGAGCAGCGGAGTTCTTATCAGGAGTCCCAGACTAAGAAGGTAGAGAGCAGGGGACGGTGGGGAAGCAGGTTAGGTTTTCTCCTTTCTTGTTCTTTGTATATTTAGGCTTCCTCCAGGGTTTCCCCTGACTAGCCTAGCTAGCATTTATTCCATTATATAAGATACTTGTCGTTTTCATTCGTGTGTTTCAAGAACTGGTTAGAATAATTGACAAGTAAAGTAACTGACAAGTTGTCATTTTTTTTTTTTTTTTAGAAATGAGGTCTTAGGCTGGGTGCGGTAGCTCATGCCTATAATCCCAATACTTTGGGAGGCCTAGGTGAGAGGATTGCCTGAACCCACAGGTTCAAGACTAGCTTGGGCAACTTGGCGTTAAAAATGCAATAAATAAAAAAATTAGCCGGGCGTGGTGGTGGTGCACGCCTGTATTTCCAGCTACTTGGAAGGTTGAGGCTAGAGGATCACCTGAGCCAGGCAGGTCGAGGCTGCGGTGGCTGTGAGCACGCCACTGCACTTCAGCCTGAGCGACAGAGTGAGACTCCAACTCAAAATAATAATAATAATAATAATATAACAACAGAAATGAAAGCTGTAGAGGCCGTGAATTTTTCTCTTTGTATGTCCTTAACTTTGCCTCATGTGTTTTGATCTATATTATTTTCTACTAATTATTGTTTAAGGTTTCCAAATTGTTGGGGTTTGTTTTGCCCCCTTGATTTTTTTATTGGTTTCATCTCTTTTTACATTTCATATTCCATTGCTGTCAGGCTTTCTTTGTGGCAAAATATTTGCAGTAGATTGAAGTAATTATTTATTAGTGCTTGCAGGTAGAGTGCAGTGGTTCACGCCTTTAATCCCAGCACTTTGGGAGGCCAAGGCAGGAGAATCACTTGAGTCCAAGAGTTCAAGACCAGCCTAGGCAACATAGCAAGACCTCATCTCTACCATATATATATATGGGGTGTGTGTGTGTGTGTGTGTGTGTGTGTGTGTGTATGTATGAATACTTATTTATTAGTGATTGCATAGAAGACATTTATGGAATGTAGATTTTAAAATATATCTAGACTTATACATTGTTTTAAATTTTCTCTATTCCTATTGCAAAAGTAATACCTGCTTGCTATATTAAGTATAACAACCTAAAGGTGCATCTTTGTTCTCACTCCTCAAAACTTTGTTGAGCGTGAGGAAAGCACTCTCATTTTTTGACATATGCAAGCCTTTTTTTTTTTTTTGAGTTGGAGTCTCACTCCGTCACCCAGACTGGAGTGCAGTGGTCGCTCCCGGCCACCGCATCCTCGACCTGCTGGGCTCCGGTGATCCTTCCGCCTCAGTCTTCTGAGTAGCCGGGACTACAGGCGCTCGCTACCACCCACGGCTAGTTTTTTTAATTTATTGTGGAGACGAGGTCTCCCCAAGTTGCCTGGGTGGGTCTTGAACCAGCGGACTCAGGCAATCTACTCGCCTCGACTTCCCAAAGTGCTGAAATTACAGGCTGAGCTATCAAGCCTGGCCATATGTAAATCTTAATACATACATATTTGACCTTTTAAATTATGTTATGTATCTTCTTTTTCTCTTAGTTTTTCTTAAATAGCGAAAAAAGTGTATTAATTTGTTGGTGTTTATATTTTTGTTGATTCTTGTTCTGTTTCTTGAAGTGTGTACATTATTTATTTGGATACTTTGTTATTTGGTGTATAATGTTTCATGATATTTGTATGTTAATTTTGTACAAGTACCTTTAATTATTATAAAGCAAACCTCTTTGTCCTGTTTGCTTTTTTTTTTTTTTTTTTTTGCCTTAAATCAATCACCTTACCACTGCTTTCTTTTTGTTGAATTGAACGGCTACTTTTGTTCATTCTGTTTTTGGTTTTTTTTTTTAGTTGGAGTCTCACTCCATCACCCAGGCTGGAGTGCAGTGGCACGCTCACAGCCACCACAACCTTGACCTCCTGGGCTCAGGCGATCATTCCACCTCAGCCTTCCAAGTAGCCGAAACTACAGGCGCTCGCTATCACACCCAGCTTGTTTTTTTTTGATTTATTGTAGAGACGAGGTCTTGCCAAGTTGCCCAGGCTGATCTCAAACCCCTGAGTTCAGGCAATCCTCTCGCCTTGGCCTCCCAAAGTGCTGGGATTACAGGCTGAGCCACCACACCCAGCTGTTCATTCTTTCTAAAAATTCTTTCTGGCTGTAGTTCCAGGTACTTGGAAGGCTGAGGTGGAAGGATCACCTGAGTCCAGCAGGTCAAGGCTGCGGTGGCTGTGAGTGTCCCACTGCACTCCAGCCTGGGTCACAGAGTTAAACTCTGACTCAAAAAAAAAGAAAGAAAGAAAGAAAGAAAGAAAGAAAGAAAGAAAGAAAGAAGCCAGAATTCTATATTTTCATTACCAAAGAGAAGTCATAATATTTTGTTATATTTTTTCTTTATTTTTAATTCATTTAATAAAAACTTTTAACTAAGTTTTAAAAAACCATAAGTATTTCTACATGGCCAAGGAAAAAAAAAGTAAAAGCATAAAGAAGAATCTAAAACAAAAAAAATACAAGTAGCCTTCTGAATTGTTCCTATTGTTGAAAAAATTTATAAGAGATCATTATTTTGGACTGAGCTCCAGCACTAGGCCCCAACATACCAGACTAAAAATAAAAATGGAGGTCAGGCGTGGTGGCTCATGCCTTTAATCCCAACACTTTGGGAGACTGAGGCAAGAGGATGGCTTGAGTTCAGGAGTTCAAGACTGGCCTGGGCAACATAGTGAGACCTTGTCTCTAGAAAAATCAAAAGATTAACCAGGCGTGGTACCATGAGCCTGTAGTCCCAGCTACATGGGAAGCTGAGGTGGAAGAATTACCTGAGCCCACGAGGTCGAGGCTGCAGTGAGCTATGATGGTGCCACTGCACTCCAGATGAAGTGAGACCACACCTAAAAAAAGAAAAAATCAAAACGTAGTTACCCAAACCTAAATTAAGTTATCTGACCTTTTAGGGATCAGGAGAGAGAGCCAATTTTCCAAACAGGCCAGTTTAAATCTTCTATGATAATGAAGTTCCCTCTGCTTTAATCCTTACACAAGAAAGATAACCTGACATAACCTGCTGTTAACTAATCAGTAAGTTTCCTGTTGTTCTGTCTCCTTGTTCCTTCCTTACAAGAAAAAGTAACTTTGAAAAGTACCAAATAAACCCTAAATTCTTTGCTCCCACTTTCTCCAGCCCTTCCCAATTTACAAAGCCAATCTCTTCTGCTCAGATCACCAGAACACTTATTCTTTTTTATTTCATCACAAATAAAGCCAATTGAGCCCTTTAAACTAAATTTGTAATTTTGTCTTTTGATACTACCCTCAGTTCCACTTAGGAATAACTTTCAAGATTTTCTGTGTTTTGTTTTTCTGGTATCTACACTTAAAACTTTCAGTTATAGTCTAAGCAACATAATGAGACCTCATCTCTACAAAAATTAAAAAATAAAAGTTGTTTTTTTAAAATCTACCAGGCATGGTAGTTTGAGCCTATAGTCCCAAACACTGGAGGCTGAGGTGGAAGGATTGCTTGAGCCCAGGAGGTCAAGGTTGCAGTGAACTATGGTTGCGCCACTGTACTCCAGCCTGAGCTACAGAGTGAGATCCTGTCTCAAAAGCAAAAGAAAACAAAATAAAAATACAAAGAACATTCTAGATTTATTTCTGTGTCTTGATGTCCTTCAAGGTGGCTTACTCCTGTAATCCCAGCACGTTGGGAGATGGAGGTGATAGGATTACGTGAGTCCAGGTCTTCAAGACCAGCCTGGGCAATTGGCGAGATCTCATCTCTACAATAAATCAAAAAATTAACCGGGTGTAGTGGTGCGTGCTTGTGTTTCCAGCTTCTTGGAAGGCTGAGGCCGAAGGATTGCCGAAGCCCAGCAGGTTGAGGCTGTGCTGGCCGTGAGCATGCCACTGCACTCCAGCCTGGGCGATAAAGTGAGACTCCAACTCAAAAAAAATTAAAAAAGATGAGGATTTTATATACTTCCACTATCTCTCACATTCCTTTCCTTCCCAACTTTGGACATTTGTTATAGTATTTATTTTGCATTACCAATATTTTAAACATTTACATATATGGTTCTATATTTATAATTAAATGTTTGTACTTTGTTATTAGGTGAATCCTGAACTTTTTTTTTTTTGAGTTGGAGTCTCACTCCTTTGCCCAGGCTAGAGTGCAGTGGCACGCTCCCGGCCACCCCAGCCTCGACCTGCTGGGCTCTGGCGATCCTTCCACCTCAGCCTTCCAAGTAGCCAGAACTACAGGTGCGCGCTACTATGCCCAGCTATTTTTTTTTTTGTAGAGACGAGGTCTTGCCAAGTTGCCCAGACTTAACTGGAACCCGTGGGCTCAGGCGATCCATTCACCTCTGCCTCCCAAAGTGCTGGGATGACAGACTGAGCCATGGAAGCCGATCAAATCCTGAACATTTAAACCCCATAAGACCCCACTTTTAGCATAATGGCCTACATGGAATCACTAGATGTCATTGCAGTGACATCATTTGCTGCATAATAAAACAGAGACTTATAGGAAGGGAAATGTCATTCTGTGCCACTAAATCCCCTCTTACCACTCCGAGAAAACTGTTACAAGTACCACAGTCTTGTGGATTCTCCTTTCTTTGCTTTTTCTGCTACTTAAAAAAAACTTTTTTTTTTGAGTTGGAGTCTCACTCTGTCCCCCAGGCAGGAGTACAGTGGCACACTCACAGTCACCACAGCCTCGACCTACTGTGCGCAGGTGATCCTTCTGCCTTAGCTTTCCAAGTAGCTGGAACTACAGGCATGTGCCACCACGCCCGGCTAATTTTTTGATTTATTGTAGAGATGAGGTCTCGTCAAGTTGCCCAGGCTGGTCTCGAACTCCTGGGCTCAGGCAATCCTCTCACCTCAGCCTCCCAAAGTGCTGGGATTATAGGCGTGAGCCACTGCGCCCAGCCTCTTTTTTTTAAATTTTAAAGATGTGGGGTACTAGTCAGGATTAGCTATACAAGTGATCATTGTACAGATTAAATCTGTTTTTAATTATTTCATGTTGTTTTTATTTTTCTTTTACAGTAGTAAAGTTCTCATTAGGGGCTGTGTAATTTTTACTTTGATGTTAGCACAACTAGAAGTAGAAATCTAGCTTCAAAATCTCCATGGAAAAGAAGGGAGAAAGAAAGAGAAAAGAGAAGAGAGGAAAAGGAGAGGGTTTAGAATCTGACAGCTACAGTGTAAAGAAAATTAATATTTTATTTTTAAAAATATGTATTTTTTAAAAGGGGGGAAAAGTAAGAGAGTGGAGTAAGATTCCAGTGAGATTCTTGAATTGCCTATGATTGTCCCCAGTGCCTTTGTTTTACTTATTCATGGCTACGTGATAATCCTAAAATTTAGTGGCTTAAAGCAATGCCTATTTATTTTATTATCCCCAGGACTCTGTGGGTTAACTGGGCTCAAGTTGGGCCAGTTTTCTGCGATGGGGGTTGCAGTTTGTGTTCATCTGGGCATTTGACTTGGCAACACTATTCCGAAGGCTCCTTCTCATATTGGCAGGGATGCTGGCTGCTGGTTGGGGGACCTTCACTTGGCCTTTCCATGTGGCTTGTGCTTTTCCCAGTGTGGCAGTTGGGTGCTGAGAATTCCCAGAGGAAGGAAGTGGCAGCTGCCAGTCCTTTCCAAGGTGAGGCCTGGAACTGGCATGCTGTCTCTCCAGTGTTTTATTGACTCTGAGTGTAGGGCTTCTCATCTGATATTTTGGGCTGTGATGTTACCCCTGTTTTTGTCCTACAAAATCTTCTGTGTCTCCCATAATTTTTTCTAACTTTGTGATCTGATCTCTTCTTTTGCTTTTCAGCACTCTTGTCATTTTATTGTCTTTTGGCTTCTTTTAATAATGCCAGTGGTATCCGAGGAGGAAAGGAACATATCTGTTTAGTCTACCATTGACTATTTCCAAACCATTAACTTTTTAGGTTGACATGTTCTGAAATTTTTATCAGTCTATTATTGACAAATTGTTATTTTTTATTGTACCAACTAATAAAAATGCATTCCTTTCAGAAATCATAGTCACCCCGTTATTCAGAAAAAATAGGTTCATAATAGTAATGATTTATTCTATGTTTAACTGAATACACTATTTACTGTTAATTTATCCCCATTATAGCCTCTCCATTTGTTTCTGTGATAGATCACTGAGTATGATAGACTTTAAATCCATTCAAGTTGCTGCGAAGTCCATAATTTTGTCCTTTTTTATGGCTACATAATACTCCATCGTGTCTATGTACCACTTTTTAAAAATCCAGTCCACTTTTAATGGACTGGATTAAATTCTTTTCTTTTTTTTTGAGTTGGAGTCTCACTCTGGCACCCAGACTGGAGTACAGTGGCATGCTCCCGGCCACCACAACCTCAACCTGCTGGGCTCCGGTGATCCTTCCACCTCAGCTTTCCAAGTAGCCGGAATTACAGGTGCACACTACCACGTCCAGCTAGTTTTTTATTTATTGTAGAGACGAGGTCTCTCCAAGTTGCTCAGGTGGGTCTCAACCCTGCAGGCTCAGGCAATTCACTCACCTCGGCCTCCCAAAGTACTGGGATTACAGGCTGAGCCACCGAGCCCGGCTGGATTAACTTCTTAATTTGATTCTTCTTTCATACAGTAGAGTTGTTGTTTCACATACATTTTTCAGAAATATCTTAAATTATATAGTTCTTGCATATTTAAGAATGTATTTTCTGGCCAGGCGTGGTGGCTCAAGCCTGTAATCCCAGCACTTTGGGAGGCCAAGGCGAGAGGATTGCCTGAACTCAGGGGCTGGAGACCAGCCTGGGCAACTTGGTGAGACCTCATCTCTACAATAAATCAAGAAAGAAGCTGGTCATGGTAGCACACATCTGTAGTTTCAGCTACTTGGAAGACTGAGGCAGAAGGATTGCCTGAGCCCAGAAGGTTGAGGCTGTGGTAACCGTGAGCGTGCCACTGCACTCCAGCCTGGGCAACAGAGTGAGACTTCAACTCAAAAAAAAAAAAAAAAGAATGTATTTCCTATGCCTTTACATCTGAATAATATCTTGACTAGGTTAAGAAATCTTATGTCCCCTTCTGGGAATATACCAGGAGAAACTCAAATCACTCTACAAAAATGGTACCTGCACACGCATACTGATTGCAGCATTATTCACAATAGCAAAAACATGGAATCAACTGTGCTGGCCATCGAAATTGACCTGGATTAAATAAAAGTGGTACATAGAGCCGGGCTCAGTGGCTCAGCCTGTAATCCAGCGCTTTGGGAGGCCGAGGTGAGTGGATTGCCTGAGCCCGTGGGTTTGAGACCCGCCTGAGCAACTTGGCGAGACCTCATCTCTACAATAAATCAAAAACTAGCCGGGTGTGGTAGCGCTCGCCTGTAGTTCTGGCTACTCGGAAGGCTGAGGCGAAAGGATCGCCGGAGCCCAGCAGGTCGAGGCTGCGGTGGCCGGGAGAGGCCACTGCACTCCAGTGTAGGCGACAGAGTGAGACTCCAACTCAAAAAACAAAACAAAACAAAAAAATGGTACATAGACACACTGGAGTATTATATAGCCATTAAAAAGGACAAAATTATGGACTTCACAGCAACTTGAATGGATTTAGAGTCCATCATACTCAGTGATCTATAACAGAAACAAAGAACTGAGTGCCACATGTTCTCACTCATAAGTGGGTCCTAAACATTTATCACAATACTACAAGAGAGGGATGGGCAGTAGCAGGACACTGCCAGGAGAAGGGAGGGAAGGGGAGGACGCATCACACCGCTAAGGGTACCAGATCCTAAACTGGGGAAAGGGAGGACCAGTGGAGATCTAAATTTTACCTACATGGAGACCACTTAGGTACCTAATCCTGGCTTGGACCCCACATCTTTAAAATAAAATATTTAAAATAAAACATAAAATAAAGAAGAAAGGGGCAACCCCTCTGGGCCCCCTCCCACTGTGGCAGCTTTTCTCTCCTCTCAATAAATCCTGCTTTCTCAATAAAAGAAGAAGAAAAAAATCTTGTGTCATATTGTTCTCAACATTGTTCCATTATCTTGTTGATCTGGAGTTGCTGTAGATTAAAAAAAAAAAGTCTGCCATATATATATATATATTTCCCTTTAAAAGTCACAAGTTTCTTCTGCCTAGATGCTTGGAAGATATTTTTCTTATTTTATTTTACTTGATAATGGGCCACCAAGTTAAATGCAAGATATTTTTCATTTTATTTTTTATTTTTTATTTTTTGAGTTGGAGTCTCACTCTGTCACCCAGACTGGAGTGCAGTGGCTGCTCCCGGCCACTGCAGCATCGACCTGCTGGGCTCCGGTGGTCCTTCTGCCTCAGCCTTCCAAGTAGCTGGAACTACAGGCGCGTGCTACCACACCCGGCTAATTTTTTGATTTATTGTAGAGATGAGGTCTGGCCAAGTTGCCCAGGCGGGTCTCAAACCCGCGGGCTCAGGCAATCCACTCTTCTCAACCTCCCAAAGCACGGGATTACAGGCTGAGCCACCGAGCCTGGCTGATTTTTTTCATTCTTAAAATTACTTTTTCGGGATCTATCTTGATCCTAGTAGAATTCTTATCACTTTTTCCTCCATACATTCTTTTAACCTGAAAATTGAAATCATTTCTTTTTTTTTTTTTTTTTTTTGAGTTAGAGTCTCACTCTGTCGCCCAGACTGGAGTGCAGTGGCCGCTCCTGGCCACCGCAGCCTCGACCTGCTGGGCTCCGGCTATCCTTCCACCTCAGCCTTCCAAGTAGCTGGAACTACAGGCGCGCGCTACCACGCCCGGCTAATTTTTTGATTTATTGTAGAGATGAAGTCTTGCTTGCCCAGGCGGGTCTCGAACCCACGGGCTCAGGCAATCCACTCACCTCAGCCTCCCAAAGGCGCGGGATTACAGGCTGAGCCACCGAGCCCGGCTGAAATCTTTCCTTTCAGAGGAATCTCCCGTGAAATCTTTGAATAATTTTCTGTTCCATTTTTGTTTGTTTTCTTTTCTCTTCTCTGGGAACACTTATTATGTGTGTGTTGAATCCTCCTTGTTTCTTTTCACATCTATAGCTCAGATGTTAGCTAAAGCCACTTACCCTTTGAGACCTAGGTGACAGGCTAAATCCCCAGCCAATTCCAGGGCCTATGAAAGACCAAAGACCTCACAATTTCAACTAAATCTTTTGTCTCTGTTTCTCTTCATATCCCCACAGCTACAAAACTCATACTTTTTTTTTTTTTAAGTGGGAGCATCACTCTGTCACCCAGGTGGGAGTACAGTGGCACACTCATGGCCACTGCAGCCTTGTCCTGCTGGGCTCAGGCAATCCTTCCGCCTCAGCCTTCCAAGAAGCTGGAACCACAGGCATGCGCCACCACACCCAGCTAATTCTTTTGATTTATTGTAGAGACAAGGTCTCGCCAAGTTGCCCAGGCTGGTCTTGAACCCTTGGGCTCAGGCAATATTCTTGCCCCCACCTCCTTAAGTGCTGGGATTACTGGCATTAATCTTTCACTAGCCCGGCACTCATACCTTTTAAAAAGAAATCAACTGTCATCAATATTCAGTGAATTTTGGTTGAACTTCATTGGGCTTTGAGGATTTGTGGCCTTCTGTTGTCTCACTCTGTCTCTCTGCTCCTTCCTCCCACCTCTGTCCTTGTCCTTTCCATCATGGATGGTGGGCCCAGTCCCAAATTCTTCCTCCATATGTGTGTGCAGAGTAGCTTATCTTTTTTAAAAAAAACAAAAAACCTTCTTACCAACTTACCAAGCCTGGAGCTAGGAATGGGGTGGGGGGTGAGAGAATTTAGGACTCATTTTCTACCCTTACAATCTGCTCAACCAAACAAAGGCTTTAGTTACAGGTGCATTCAGGTGTTTAAATGATGTCATCAAGATTCTGTTTCCCATTCTTCCTCTCAGGTTATGTTTGTCTCTGCTTTTTTTTTTGCATGTGGCCTCATTCTCTTCTGATACAAATGTGTTCGTTATATGTGGCAGGGGAGATGGTTTCTGGTAACCCCAATCCTATGTATGACCTTATAATTCATGGTGTAAAAGTGAGACACTCCTTCCCTCCCCAGTTTTTCCTATGTCAAATTTCTTGGTAAAAAATATGATTGGACTTGGTTGGGTCAATGCTTAATTGCATTTTGTAAACGCAGCTAAGGTGGCGTGATTGGACGGGCAGGATAGTGTACCCACCCCAGAGCCAGTCCCATGGGAATCATATGGGATCTGTGAAGACCAATTCTCCAGTGTAAAGAGGAGTGTTTTGTTGAGAAGACAAAAGCAACAGATGTCTACCACACCTCAAAAGCTTTGGTATGGAAATGTGCCCTAGCTGTATTCTCTTTCCTTCTCTGGCTCATCCTGCTTCTAGTTAAGGATTATTTGCAGGAAACTTCAGAACATTTTCACTTAAATTTCAATATTTATGTCCCATTAAACATTTGGGGCATTCAGATGAGTTTGTGTTTTCATCGTTTTTGTGATTTTTTTTCTTTTTGTCTTCTCAGTAGATTTCAGGGAGAGGAGTGACAGTGGGAAGTTACTTTTATGAAAGGCCTTTTGTTTGTTTTTGTTTCCTCTGCTTGTGAAATACAGTGGAAACTGAAAAGAAAATGGGAATAAATAAGAATAGGGGAAAGGGCTGGAGGGAAAAAAATGACCTAATAAATGCCAATCTTTCAAAGTGAAATTATAGTTGCTGCAGTGGTTTCACATACAAGGGGCTCAGTAAGTTACAACAGGGCTATTCCGTGGGTAAAAACACTCAGTCAGCTAAGGGTCTGAGTGATGCTAGTATCAAAGAAAAACCTTATTTTGAAGCTATTCATTGAAAGCAATACATACTTATTGAGCACATGATGCTAAGTCCTGAATATAACATGGGTGATTAAAACAGACTATGTCGGCCAGGCTTGGTGCCTCAGCCTGTAATCCCAGCACTTTGGGAGGCCGAGGAGAGTGGATTGCCTGAGCCCGTGGGTTCGGGACCAGCCCGGGCAAATTGACAAGCCCTCGTCTTTACAATAAAATAAAAAATAGCCGGACGTGGTAGCGCGCATCTGTAGTTCTGGCTACTGGGAAGGCTGAGGCAGAAGGATCGATGGAGCCCAGAAGGTCAACACTGGGGTGGCCGTGAGCATGCCACTGCACTCCAGACTGGGTGAAGTCGTGAGACTCCGACTCAAAAAAATAAAAATAAATAAAAATTAAAACAGACTATGTCTTATGAGGAGTGTTAAAATCTAGCTGTTGTGTTGTATGAGTCCTTCCTCTATACACTCCATTCTTTCTTATAAGTAATGATGTTAGAAGAGTTTACTGTATTTCTTTTTTAAAAAAAATACTTCTTTGTATAATACTGCCACCATTTTGGGTGAGGTTGTCGTATATATACTTTATATACACTATTTCTTTTTATTTTTCTTTTGCATCGGAGTCTCAATCTGTCGCCCAGCCTGGAGTGCAGTGGCATGCTCATGGCCACTGCAGCCTTGACCTGCTGGGCTCAGGCGATCCTTCCACTTCAGCCTTCCAAGTAGCTGGAACTACAGGAGCATGCCACCGTGCCCAGTCATATATACACTATTTCTAATCCTCCCCCAAACCCCATGAGGCAGGTGTGATGATGTCCAATTTACAGATGAGAACAAGGAGGCTTAAAGGGGTCACATTAATTCCTCAAGGTTAAGCGGCAGAATTCAAAGGAAATGAAAGCAGTATCTTTTTTTTTTTTTTTGAGTCGGAGTCTCACTCAGTCGCCCAGACTGGAGTGCAGTGGCCGCTCCCGGCCACCGCAGCCTCGACCTGCTGGGCCCAGCGATCCTTCCGCCTCAGCCTTCCGAGTAGCTGGAACTACAGGCACGCGCTACCACGCCCGGCTAATTTTTTGATTTATTGTAGAGATGAGGTCTCGCCAAGTTGCCCAGGCAGGTTTCGAACCCGCGGACTCAGGCAATCTACTCACCTCAGCCTCCCAAAGGTGCGGGATTACAGGCTGAGCTACTGAGCCCGAGTGAAAGCAGTATCTTAAAGAGATATCTGCATTCCCGCATGTGTTCCAGCATCAGACATGATAACAAAGATATGGAAACAACTTGTGAATATGTCGACAAATGCATGAATGAAGAAAGCGTGATGTACATAAGCAATGGAGCATTATTCAACCTTGAGAAGGAAATAAGTCCTGTCATTTACGACAATGTGGTAAACCTGGGGTAAATTCACATTGGGATAAGCCAGGCACAGAAATGCCGCATGATCTCCCTTGTACATGGAATCCAACATTGCCAAACTCAGGAGCAGGGAGTACAACAGTGATTGCCAGGGTCTGGGGGTGGGAGATGGGGAGATGTGGGTCCAGAGGTACTAAGTTTTGGTTATGAAATGAGTAAATTCTGGAGATCTAACATAGAGCCTGGTGGCTATGGTTGATGGCACTGCATTATGTACTTGAAATTTGCTGAGAGTAGATTTGGGTTTTATTGTTGTTCTTGTTGAGTCAAGGTCCCACTCTGTCATCCAGGCTGGAGTACAGTGGCATAATCATGGCTCATCACAGCCTTGACCTTCTGGGCTCAACCAATCCTTCTGCCTCAGCCTTGTAGCTAGAACTATAGGTACACACCACCGTGCACGGCTAACTTTTTATTTTGTAATTTAAAAAAAAATAGGGTTTGTTTGTTTGAGTTGGGGTCTCACCCTGACGCCCAGGCTGGAGTGCAGTGGCATGCTCATGGCCATTGCAGCCTCTACCTGCTGGACTCAGGCTATCCCTCCACCTCAGCCTTCCAAGTAGCTGAAACTACAGGCGTGTGCCACCACGCCCAGCTAATTTTTTGGTTTATTGTAGAGATGATGTCTCACCACGTTGCCCAGGCCTGTCTCCAACCTGTGGGCTCAGGTGATCCTCTCACCTCGGCCTCCCAAAGTGCTGGGATTATAGATATGAGCCACTGTGCCCAGGCAGAAAATATAGTTCTTTTAAAACTAAATTAGAAAGAGACAGAAAGAGGAGATTCACCTCCCCAAGGTAGGGGAGGGCACCAAAGCTTAAGAAAGCATGGCCTGGCCATGGCTCACAGAGCACATGGCATCCCATAGCTTAGCAAGGCAATGGCCGCAACGGTCTGGCAATGGCCACGGCTAACTATTTAAAATAATTTTTTAATTTTTTTTTGTAGAGAAAAAAATGCTATATTGCCCAGGGTGATCTTGAACTCCTGGACTCAAGCAATGCTCTTGCCCCAGCCAAAGTGCTAGGATTACAGGCGTGAGACACTGTTCCTGGTCGAGAGAGTAGATCTTAACTGTTCTACACACACACACGTGGTAATTATGTGACGGGATGAATATGTGAATCAGCTTGATTATGGCAATCATTTCACAATGTATACATATGTTAAAACGTCACAATGTACACCTTACATAGATACAACTTTCACCAATTATAGCTCAATAAAGCTGGGGAAATAAAAATCAGATGACAGGCCGGGCTCGGTGGCTCAGCCTGTAATGCCGGGCTTTGGGAGGCCGAGGTGAGTGCATTGCCTGAGCCTGCAGGTTCGAGACCCGCCTGGGCAACTTGGCGAGACTTCATCTCTACAATAAAAATCAAAAAATTAGCCGGGCGTGGTAGCTCGCACCTGTAGTTCCAGCTACTTGGAAGGCTGAGGCGGAAGGATCGCTGACGCCCAGCAGGTCGAGGCTGCAGTGGCCGGGAGCAGCCACTGCACTGCAGTCTGGGTGACAGAGTGAGACTCGAACTCAAAAAAAAAAAAAAAAAATCAGATGACAGAGGCAGGTTACAAGTTCTGATCTCCAGTGTATCTCCAACTGTGGTTTCTCCCTCAAGGTTTTTCTTTGTTTCATCTCATCTTTGCCTCCCCCTGCTCTCAGAGTGCTTCCGTTTGACTCAGTTCACCTTTTTCTATTGGCCCACATTATAGTCTCTGGCCTGTTCTGGTCAGGTGTACACTGTTGGCCCAATAAGCTGTAAGTGGTGTGGGAGGGCTCATTGGAAGCAGATGAGAGCAGTGGTGAAGACTACTGGCCTTGAACACAGACACTCCTAATGCATTATTTCATTAATTTATTAATTAATATGATTGTATTGAATTTTGTGTCACAGCTGGCAGAGGACTTGCCAAGAGTCATCTTATGTAGATGATAAAGCTAGACAACATCTGAATGAGAGGCAATATTGAAAAGTGACAGGCTGGGCTTGGAGGCTCAGCCTGTAATCCCAGCCAGTTGCCGGGGTGATTTCGAGGCCAGCCCCGGCAACTTGGCGAGACCTTGTCTCTACAATAAATCAAAATGAGCCGGGCCGGGTGACAGACCGGGCTTGACTCAGTTCACCTTTTTCTATTGGCCCACATTATAGTCTCTGGCCTGTTCTGGCCAGGTGTACACTGTTGGCCCAATAAGCTGTAAGTGGTGTGGGCAGGCCAGCCCGGCCTCAAAAGATTTTATAATGACATGGAGAAATGCCCACAATATTCTAAATGAAAAAAAAGTGGTGTGGTTTCGAGGCCAGCCCCGGCAACTTGGCGAGACCTCGTCTCTACAATAAATCAAAATGAGCCGGGCGTGATAGCACACACTTGTAGTTCCAGCTACTCGGAAGGCTGAGGTGGAAGGATCATGGGAGTCCAGCAGATCGTTGCTGGGGTGGCTGTGAGCTGCACTCCAGCCTGGGTGATGGAGTGAGACACCAACTCAAAAAAAAAGAAAGAAAGAAAGAAAGAAAAGTGACAGGCCAGGTACAGTGGCGTGCATCTGTAGTCCCAGCTACTTGGGAGGCTGAGGTGGGAGGATCACTTGAGCCCAGTTTGAATCCACTCAGTGTGACCCTGTCTCTGAGAAAAAAAAAAGTGACAAACCAAATGTCAAAAAGAGAGGAGTGGTTAAACAATTATAGTATGTAAGTTGTGATATTTAATAATCATCAAGTTATATTTTCAAAAAATTTTTTTTTTTTGAGTTGGAGTCTCACTCAGTTGCCCAGACTGGAGTGCAGTGGCCGCTCCCGGCCACCGCAGCCTCGACCTGCTGGGCTCCAGCGATCCTTCCGCCTCAGCCTTCCAAGAGCTGGAACTACAGGCGCGCG
>CAUYQG010065209.1:0-21994 GCA_963574415.1 Tarsius wallacei | reverse complement strand
TTTCCCAGCACCATTTACTGAGTAAGTTTTTCTCTCCCCAGTGGTTATTAGTGGAGGTTTTGTCAAGGATGAGTTGGTTGAGAAATTGAAGTTTTGCTTCTGGATCTCTAATCTGTTCCATTGGTATATATGCCTGTTCTTTTACCCATAACAGGTTGTTTTGATTACTGCTGCAGTAAAGTTCAAAGTAAAGTTCAAAGTCTGGAAGTGTGATGCCTCCCGTTTCTTTTGCTGAGGATTGTTTTGGCTATTCATGGTCGTTTAAAACTTGTTTTAAGACATATAATCTCAACTCAGTTGCAACTCAGCAACCAAAGAAAAGATTGAGGCCGGTGGTCATATTCCAGGTTTTGACCGCCCGTGAAAATACATTTTCTTGGGAATCTTAATTTGCATGCTTTTTGAATGTTAACCCTTCCACAAGACTATTTTATGCTAAAATATGCTGATTATTATCTTTTCTTTCAGCCTTAAGTAACATCCTACTACTATCACTTGACTGATATCCAATAAAAGGATACAGCAAAATTTCTTTTAATAATTACATTCTTTGTATTATCAGCTTTTAAAAGTTTTATCTCTTATCATGCAGAAATCTGGCAGCAGAAATTGTAATGAATAAATAATAATCATTCAAAATCTCCACCATTCTTCCTCCAAAAAAAGGCAATTTCAGCTGCTTATACAGCAATGAACTTTCTTTAAATGACCATATACTCTCAGTATAAACATCAGATCACTAAAAGTTTTGACAGCCCTTTGGCTTTTATGCATTAATATTCCCTCCTCTGCTTCTCCAAACACATTAGTGCTTTTTTAAATAAAAGCATGTAAATCTTGGATTACATTTTAAAGGGACGTCTACAAGCATGAGCTCAGATGAGGTGTTCCAAATGTCACTTTCAGCATGTTGCAATTGCAAGGCTACAGTTTAATTCATTTTTTTTCTGCTTATTTTTTCCTCCCTCTCCAAGGAATACACAGGACAACATAAAGCTCCCTACAAGGTAGAGATGATAAAACTGACTTTTACTAGCAGAGAAAGCAATTCTCCACTACAAAATTGTAAATGGATTGGATTCCTTCAACTCTCAGAGCTGGATTCTTTAGCACCTAGATTCCACCTGAGCCATCCCTAAGCCAGTCTCTGGAATTTTTATTATGAAACCCAAAACCTTACATTATATCACCACTAAGGTTCTAATTTCTATATGCTTAAGCAAATAATTACCAAGAGCAATTTCTTTTGTGACCCCTCAATTTCACCTCCAAGGATTTATGTTAAGGAAATAACAGCATAGGGGTTAAGAGAAAGGACTTTGAAGCCAAACAACTTGAGTTAAAATCCTAACTTTGCCATTTACTGTATTTGTGTTCCTGCCTTTACTTCCCTGTGCCTCCGTTTCTTCATCTGAAAAATGAGTTTAACAATAGTCAGCAATCTTCTAGGGTTATTGTAGGAATACATAAGTTAATACATGCAAAGTATATGCATAGGTACTGGTACTTAGTAACCTCTATATGAGTTTGTTGCTGTTATTAAATAGTTAAGGATAAGAATATTCAATATAACACTGTTTGTAATAGGAAAAAAAGATTTTAAATCTGAATGTCCATTGATCCTTGAGATAAATAAATAACAGACAATTAAACAACCGTTAAAAAAATAATGGCACATTTTCATATTGCTTAAGGAGGGCTGGAAGCATAGCATTTATCCTTAGGCTAAAAAGGAAGAAGTGTTCTTTTTTCAATTTTTTAAAATTTAAAGATGTGGGGTATAATTCACGGTTGAGTATACAAATGTTCATTATGCAGGTACCCTTGTTGATGAGGTGTACCCCCTGGTCCTCATTCGATGGGCAGCACACTTGGTTCAATGTTTTTGCTATTGTGAACAATGCTACAATAAATATGTGTGTGCAGGTATCTTTTTCATACAGTGATTTGAGTTCCTCTGGGTATATTCCCAGTAGGGGGATTGCGGGGTCGTATGGAAGGTTGATTTTTAGACCTTTTAGGAATAGCCAAACTGTTCCACAGAGGTTGTATTAGTTTACACTCCCACCAACAGCATAGACGTGTTCCCTTTTCCCCGCATCCTCTCCAGCATCTGTTGTTTTTTGAGTTATTGATGATGGCCATCCTGACTGGAGTTAGGTAGTATCTCAGTGTCGTTTTAATTTGCATTTCTTTGATAATTAGTGAAGCTGAGCATTTTTTCATGTATCTGTTAGCTGCTCGTATGTCTTCTTTTAAGAAGTGTCTATTCATACCTTTTGCCCACTTTGTAATAGGGCTATTTATTTTTGTCTTTTCGGCCCATTTGAGTTCCTTATAGATCCTAGAAGTTAGGCCTTTTTCAGATATACAGTTGGCAAATATTTTTTCCCAGTCAGTGGGCTGTCTCCCCGCTTTCTCAATGGTTCCTTTGGCTTTGCAGAAGCTTGTCAGTTTGATGAGGCTCAACTTGTCTATCTTATCTCTTATGGTATGGGCACTTGGGTTTAATCAGGAATTGGTTGCCAGGTCCTAATTTCCTTAAGGTGTCTCCTTCATTTTCTAAGGTTCTTAAAGTTTGAGGTTTTATGTTTAGGTCTTTGATCCATTTCGAGTTGACTAAAAGTATATTAAAAGTATATTGACCAACTAGGAAAGATGAGGCCTCTGGTGTGGGTGGTGGCACTCTAGAGTATAATTTTCCTTAATATGTCATTGGAGTCAGAGTGGAAAAACTTTAGACACTTAATGACTCAAAGTTATCACCCATGCTCATTTTCTTTAAAAAGCAAAATACAAATTTTAAAATAAAAAAAGACATGGGATCCAAGAAACCATGAATATAACCAAAAAGAGGAAGCAAGAACATCAAAAACTGTAGGATACACTAAAAATTTAGATCCAGTCATTCTAAGCCAATGTAAGTCAGAGCAATTTTAGAAAGGTGTCTTTAAGAAAGTAGCCTTAACATGTATCTCATTCAAAGGTTAGTGATGAGCTTTCAGACACCACAAAAACTGAAAAACTCTAGGGTAAGAAAACAGAAAAAATTATGGTTAAAAAATAAAGCAAATTATCAGTAAAACAAAAAATAAGTATTGATGAGGACATGAAAAAACTGAAACTTTTGTGCACTGTTGGTGGAAATGTAAAATGGTGCAACCCTGTGGAAAACCTTATGATGAGTCTTCAAACAATTAAAAGAGTTACTATATGATAAAGTGTATACCAGAAAGAAATGAAAAATACAAAGAGATATTTGCACACTAATTTTAGTAGCAGCATTATTCACAATAGCTCAAACATAAAAGCAACCCAAGTGTCCATCAGCAGATGAATGGATAAGCAAAATGTAGTATATTCAACAACAGAATATTAGTCAACTCTAAAAAGGAAGGAAATTCTGACATGCTACAATATGGATGAAAATTGAAGACATCATGCTAAATAGCTTAAGCCAGTCACAAAAAGACAAATACTGTATAATTTCACTTATATAAAGTACTTAGAGACAAGAAGTAGAAGGTGGTTGCCAGGTGCTGGAAAGAGGGAAGAATGGAGAATTATTGTTTAATGTGTACAATTTTAGTTTTGGAACATGAAAAGTTATTGAGATGGATGATGATGATAGCTGCACATTATGAATATATTTAATACCACTGAAGTATACACTTAAAATTGCTTAAGATAGTAAATTTTATTATGTTACCACAATAAAAAATTTTGAAAAAAAAGGGAAACAGCAAATTAAACACAAAGTATGCAAAAGAAAGAAAAAAATTTAAAAATCAATAATATAGAACACAGAAAAAATATATAGAAAATTAATGACACCCAAGACTGATAAAACTCTAGCCAGATTTACTTAGTAAAAAAGAAAAAATACAAATTTCTAACATCAGGAATTAGAAAGGTGTTATTATAGTCCATAAGCAATGTAATAATAAAGGGAAATGTTATGAAAAATTTACAGCAATAAATTTAAAACATAGACTAAAAGAAAAATTTCATTGTAAGATATGAGCAATGAAAGTTCACCCAAAAAAGAAATAGATAACCTGAACATCCTTCCATCTAGTACAAAAATTGAAACTGTAGTTTAAAATTTTCTCACAAATAAAAATATAGACCAAGATGGTTTCATTGGGAGTTTCTACCAAACATTTAAGGAAGAAACACTGCCTGCCAAATTTGCACAAACTCATCCATAGAATTGAAGATGGCACATGCTTCAGAACTTATTCTTATGTGAGCACAATTTTAATACCAAAAGCTGGCAGGGAAATTACAAGAAAACTATAGCAAGTACCCTTCATGAAAACAGAAACTAACTTAACAACATTTTTGCAAATCAACTCAAAAATATGTTAAAAATGTAAATTTTTCATGACCGAGCATGATATACTATAGTAACACAAGGCTTGTTAAACATTTTAAAAATCAACGTAACTTGCAATATCAATAAATTAAAGAATAAAAACAATATAATCATAATGATAGGTGCAGAAAATACATTTAACAAAATTCAAGATTGTTTTAAAAAAAACACTCAGAAGACTGGAATAGAAGAAGGAAACTTCCTTAACATAAGAAATTGCATCTACAAAAATCCTACTAATCACTAATTAGGAATTAATATAAGACTGACTATCCTCTGGGCAACAAGGAAAGAAAACCTACTTTACCACTCTTATTTAATGTAATACTGAAGTTAGCTACTGCAATAAGAAAAAGAAATAAAAGATATGTAGATCACGAAGAAATTAAACTGTTTATATTCATAAGTAGTATTATTGTTTATAAAGAAAATTTCAAAGAAAAAACAGCTACCAGAACTAGTAGCTTTTTCTGAGTTTAGCAAGTTCAGAAAATACAACTAAATATACAAAGATCAGTCATATGTACTGTTGATGAACAATTAGGAAAAAAGTTTAAGTATCATTTATAATAGTGCCAGTGTAGTATTAGCATAACAGCTGAAAAACAGATCTGAGAAACAGAATGAAGAGTATAGAAATGGATCCACATATACAGTCAACTGATTTTCAACAGAGGTGTAAAGAAAATTTAATGGAGAAAAAATAGTCTTTTCAACAAATGCTGTTAAAACAATTGCATATTCTCCTATTTTAAAAATCTCAATCCTGTACCTAGCACCACATACAAAATTGATTTTTTCAACACCAAAATAATAATCCATAAAAGAAAAAAATATATAAACTAACCATCAAAATTAAGAACTTCTGCTCTTTGAAACACATTGTTAAGACAATGAAAAATACAAGCTGCTAACTGGAAGAAAATATTTATATATTTTTTTTAATTTTTATTGCAAAAGTGTGGGGTACAATTCAGGGTTAGGTATACAAATATTGACCAAGCAGTTACCTCTGTTGATGAGGTATGCCCCTCCCTCCCCTAGCAGTTTCCCAAAACTGCCAATCCCATTCCCCCACCCCCACCTCTCCTACCTCCCCCACCCACCCACCCACCCCCACCACCCTCTGACCCCGCCACCGCCAGTGGCCCCTGACGGACAATCACTGTCCCCCCGTATTACAATGGCGCAAGGTCCTCGTATGAGTGAGAACATATGGAACTCTATTCTTTGTTTCTGTGATAAATCACTGAGTATGATCGACTCCAAATCCATCCAAGATGCTGCAAAGTCCATATATTTGTCCTTCTTTATGGCTGCATAATATTCCATCGTGTATATGTACCACATTTTTTTTATCCAGTCCAGCTTTGATGGGCAACATGGTTGGTTCCATGTTTTTGCTATTGTGAATACAGCTGCAACGAACATACATGGAGGTATCTTTTTTGTAGAATGATTTGAGTTCCTCTGGGTTTATTCCCAATAGGGGAATTTTTGGGTCATATGGAAGGTCAATTTCTAGTGCTTTCAGGAATCGCCACACTGTCTTCCAAAGAGGTTGTACTAGTTTGCATTCCCACCAACAGTGTAGAAGTGTTCCTTTTTCTCCACACCTTCGCCAGCATCTGTTGTTTGTTTTATTAATGATAACCATTCTTACCGGGGTGAGGTGGTATTTCAATGTGGTTTTGATTTGCATTTCTCTGATGATGAGTGAGGCTGAACACTTTTTCATGTGTCTGTTGGCTGCCCGTATATCTTCCTTTGAGAAGTGTCAATTCATGTCTTTTGCCCACTTTTTAAAGGGACTGTTAGTTTTTTTCCTTTCAGCACGTTTGCGTTCCTTGTAGATCCTAGATTTTAGGCCTTTGCTGGATAAACAGTTGGCAAATATTTTTTCCCATCCTGTGGACTGTCTCCCTACTCTCTTGATGGTTTCTTTTGCTTTGCAGAAGCTTGTTAATTTGATGAGGTCCCACTTGTCTATTTTATTTCTTAAGGTATTGGCCTTTAGGGTTCTGAATAGGGATTGGTTCCCAGTTCCAATTTTCATAAGGGTGTCTCCTGCATTTTCTAAGATTCTTATAGTTTGAGGTATTACATTCAGGTCTTTGATCCATTTAGAGTTAATTTTTGTGTATAGTGATAGGCAGGGGTTCTGTTTCAATCTTCTGCATGTGGTCAGTCAGTGCTCCCAGCCCCATTTACTGAATAGGTTCTCCTCTTCCCAGTGGTTGTTGGATGCTTTGTCAGAGATGAATTGGTTGAGGAATGGAGGCTTTGCTTCCAGAATCTCTATCCTGTTTCGTTGGTCTATGTGCCTGTTTTTGTACCAATACCAGGCTGTTTGATTACTGTAGCTTATAGTAAAGTTTGAAGTCTGGAAGTGTGATATCTCCTGCTTTGTTTCTTTTGCTAAGGATTGTTTTAGCTATTCATGGTCGTTTATGTTTCCATATGAATTTCTGTACTGTCATTTCCAGGTCTGAGAAGAATGATGTTGGTAGCTTCATGGGTATTGCGTTGAATCTGTAGATTGCCTTTGGTATGATGGATATCTTAACAATGTTGATTCTTCCTATCCCTGAGCATGAAATATTTTTCCATTTGCTTGTGTCTTCTTGGATTTCTTTAAGCAGTGTTTTGTAATTTTCATTGTAAAGGTCTTTCACTTCTTTGGGTAGGAAGATGTCAAGGTATTTCATTTTTTTGGTGGCTATTGTGAATGGAATTGTGCTTTTTATTTGGATCTCTGCCTCCTTGTTGTTGGTGTAAAGGAATGCAACTGTCTTTTGATTATTTATTTTGTACCCGGAGACTTTCCCAAAGTCCTTCATCAGTGCAAGCAGGTTTTTGACAGATTCTCTTGGATTTTCAAGGTATAGGATCATATCATCAGCAAAGAGGGATAACTTGACTTCCTCTTTTCCTATTTGGATAACCCTGATTTTCTTCTCTTGTCTAATTGCCTGAGCTAGGACTTCCAACACAATATTGAAAAAGAGGGGTGAGAGTGGGCAGCCTTGTCTTGTTCCAGTTTTCAGGGGAAATGATTCTAGTTTCTGTCCATTTAGCAATATGTTAGCTGTGGGTTTGTCGTAGATGGCACTATTTCGAGGTATATTCCTTCTATACCTAGGGGTTTGAGGGTTTTTATCAGGAAGGGTTGCTGGATTTTATCAAAAGTGTTTTCTACACCTAATGAGATAATCATGTGGTTCTTGCTTTTGCATGTGTTGATGTATTTAATGACATTTATGATCTTGTGAATGTTGAACCAGACCTGCACGCTGGGGATGAAGCCTACTTGTTCATGGTGGATGATATTTGAGATGTGTTTTTGGATCTGATTTGCTAGATCTTGTTGAGAATTTTTGCATCTATGTTCATAGGGATATTGGCCTGTAGTTCTCTTTCTTTGTTGGATCTTTACCTGGTTTGGGTATCAGTGTAACGTTAGCTTTATAAAACGATTTGGGGAGAATTCCATCTTTCTCAATTGCCTGGAATACTTCCAATATGATTGGTATCAGCTCCTCCTTGTATGTTTTGTAGAAATCTACTGGAAAGACATCCAGTCCAGGGCTTTTTTTCTTGTAGGTATTTTTCGTATGACAGAGTAAATTGCCTGAGTTTTTATTGGTCTATTTAGTGTCTCAATGTCTTCTTGTTTTAACCTGGGAAGGTTGTGTGATGTCAGAAAGTCCTCTATTTCATCTAGGTTATCAAGTTTTTGTCCAAATAGGTGTACATAATAATCTCTGAGAATCTTTTTTACTTCTTCGGAGACAGTTGTGATTTAATCTTTTGTATTTCTGATTGTGTTTATTTGGGCTTCCTCTCTCTCTTTATTGGTCATTCTGGCTAGGAGCCCATCAATCTTGTTAATTCTATCAAAGAACCAACTTTTTGTTTTGTTGATGTTTTCTATGATATTTTTGGCTTCTATGTTCCATATTTGGGCTCTTATTTTTGTGATTTGGATTCTTCTGCTAAAGTTGGGGTTTTTGTGGTCTTCTCTTTCTAGTTCCTGTAGGTGGTTTTCTTAGGCTCTCCAATTGTGATCTTTCCATTTTCTTGATGTGTGCTCATAGAGATATAAATTCCCCTCTTAAAACTGATTTTATGACATCCAAGAGGTTTTGATAAGATGTTTCTTCATTTTCATTTGTTTTCAGGAATCTTTCAATTTCTTCTTTGATTTCAGTGTTGACCCAGTTGTTGTTCAGCATCATGCTGTTTAGAGTCCATGTCTTTGTGGACTTTGGGAAAATTTTGTTAGTTTTGATATTTATTTTTATTCCTCTGTGGTCTGAGAATGTGCATGGCAAGATTTCAACCTTATGGAATTTGTTTATGCTTGATTTATGGCCAAGGATGTGATCGATCTTGGAGTATGTTCCATTTGGTGAAGAGTAGAAGGTATATTCTGTGGTTGCTGGGTGGAATAATCTGTAGGTATCCACTAAGTCCATTTGGTCAAGTGTCAAGTTTAGGTTCCGGATGTCCTTGTTGATTTTTTGCCTTGATGACCTATCTAGAGCTGTTAGTGGGGTATTTAAGTCCCCTGCTATTATAGTGTTAGAGTCAATATCTTTTTTTAGTTTATTTAGTAGTTGTTTTATAAATGCTGGTGGTCCTGTGTTGGGTGCATATATGTTTAGGATGGATATTTCTTGTTGATGAATTGAACCTTTTATCATTATGTAGTGTCCTTTTGTATCTTTTTAAATTTTTGATAGCCTAAAGGTTATTTTGTCTGATATTAAGATTGCAACACCCACCTGATTTTGTAATCCATTTGCCTGGAAACTTATTTTCCGTCCTTTAACTTTGAGTCTGTGTGCATCCATTGTAGATGAGTCTCCTGGATGCAGCAAATAATGGGTTCATGGTTTCTTATTCAATCTACCATTCTGTGTCTTTTCAGTGGTGCATTTAGTCCATTCACATTCAGGCTAATTATTGAAATGTGGGGGTTTATCCCTGTCATGAGGACCTTATAGAGTTGTTGTTTTTCCTGTTTATGTGTTGGCTTTCCTTTGATTTTGGGGTGATTCATGTGTGTTTTCATCTTTTCCCTGAACTCTTGTGAAGAACATTGTTATTCTTTTCTCCTTGTCTTCTGTGTTTCATACTTTCTTAAGTGTTCTTGTAGGGGTGGTCTGAAGGCAGCATAAGTTCTTGGGGATTGGATGTCTGGGAAAGATTTTAATTCTCCCTCACTGATGAAGCTTAGCTTGGCTGGGTAGTTATTCTTGGCTGAAATTGTTTGTCTTTGAGAACATTGAAGTTTGGGCTCCAAGGTCTCTTAGTCTGAAGGGTTTCTGTAGCTAAATCTGCTGCTATTTTAATTGGTCTTCCCTGGTAGGTAGACTGACCTTTTTTTCTTGCTGCCTTTAGGATTTTTTCTTTTATACCTACTTTGTTTAGGCAAATTATCATGTGTCTGGGAGTTGGTCTTTTCATTTGTTGTCTTGCAGGGGTTCTCTGAATCTCTTGTGTTTGAGTTTTTGCATCACTGATGAGATGAGGGAAGTTTTCTTGAATAATTTCATGGAATGTTTGTTCCAGTGTAGTCTCTGTCACTCTTTCTGCCTCAGGAAGTCCAATTACTCTTGGGTTCAGTCTCTTGAAGTAATGGTTCATCTCTTGAAGGTTTTGTTCTGTCTTTTTAAACTTCTTTTCTATGTTTTTGACAGTATGAGTTAGTTCTGTATTTTGGTCTTCAAGCTCTGAGATTCTTTCTTCTGCTTGGCTAATTCTGCGTTCCATGTTTATCAATTTGTTATCTATTTCAATCACAGTATTCTTTACTGCTGTTATTTCAGTTAACAGCTCCTTCCTATTTTCCTCTTGTCTCTCCTCAATTCTTTTTATTCTCTCTATTAATATCTTGATGTCTGGGTTTGTCATATGTGACCAATCATTCTGAGGGCTCTTCATTGTTTGCATTCTGAAGTCTGTTTTCTCAGTGTCTGACCTCCCAGGGGTCTGTGTGAAACCTATATTCTTCTTTTGGTTCTTCTTCATTTGTATAGATTTTCCTCCCCACTTCTTCCTTTTCTTCTTTTCTTTCTCCCCCCCCCCCACCATCTTCATTAATTCTGTTGTTAGGGGTAGAGCGGTTGTTTTTATTTCTGTTTGTTCAATCTCTTATTCTTCCTTATGTATAGCCTCTGGCTTTGTTCAATCTGGAGCTGGACTGTAAGTTGGGGTGATCATTTTTGCCGTTTTGAGATTTAATTGAGGGGGATGCTGTGATTCAAAATCTATCTGCAGATCCCAGTATTCACCAACAGGTATATGAATAATCTGAACCCACTTCCCACTACCTTGCAATCTGTCTTGCAGCAGGGTTATAGGTTTACTCCCTGAAAGCAAAATGAGGTAAGAAAAGGGAAAAGAATGGAACCAGGAGTGAGGGGAAGAGGGAGGTGGAGAGAGAGAGGAGTAAGTGGGAAAACAGACAAACGTACCTACTAACAAATGAAAAGAGACACAGAGACCAATACGAGTACAAAGACAAACAACAACAAACAAACCAACAACCATACAAAAAACCTAAAACATACAATCATACAATCATACAAGCTAACCAACCTCCTTATTGGTGTGCTATTCCCCTATAGAAAGATGGGGTCTAAAGAGAAAAAAAAAATAGAATGGAATAAAGTCAGTAAACTAACAGAACCAAAGCAAGTATGAAAAAGTTATTGATAACAGTAAGAAGAGAGAGAAAACAAGATGGGTAAGATAAACAGACAAAAAAATAAAATTAAAACAGGGAACCAAGCACACTCTGAGACTTTTCCTTTAAGTACAATGTCCTTTTGGCTCTGATTTCTAGTTCTCTTTGCAGGCTGGTATATTTGTTCATAATTAGGGTCAGTAGCCCCTGGCCTACTGTGGAGTGTGTTTCAGATCTGGGCTGCATGCCAAATCTGCCACTCAGATCTGGCCTGTGTCTATTTAGCATGGGGGAGGTCACGAGTGTTCTTCCCATTTTGATGTTGCTACCTTGGATCTGAAGCTGGGAGATGGGTCAAGCCGGTGGAGCTGGTCTCACAGCTCCAGCTGATCTCTTTTCCGCTGCAGGTGGAGACTGCCAGGCAATGCAGGCTGGGCTGGGCAGAAGTCAGAGGCTGCCCCCTGCAGGAGGGAGCAGGTAATGGTAGCAGTGGTGGCAGTCGCTGCTTCACAGTGCATGGGAGGAGCTCCACGAGCCTGGCTCCAGGTGAAGGGTGAGGTGTTGCAGTGGCAGCAATTTCAGTAGTGTGATGCTTGGGGAGGGCTTCACAGGTCCAGGAGCTGTGGGTCACCTCAGTCAGGGACCGGGTGGCAGCAACGGTGGCAGCAGCAGCTGCTGCCACAGCTGAGGCAGTGGCTGAGGTGGTCTAGGTGGCTGAGGCCACCTCCAAGCAGCATGTGAAGAGCAGGCTGCCAACGATTGGAACCGCAGCCCCTGGGGGAGAACGAGTGTCTTTATGTGTGTTCTCTTTCACAGAGGGTCTCATGGACCAAACTGCCCCATCGCAATCTTGCCAGAAGAGATCTAGTTTTCTTTATATGTATCCTTATTGGAATTAGCTAAAATTCTTGAATCTCTTAAATTTACGTCTAAAATTTGAGAAGTTTTAAGGCATGGTTTTTTTTCAATAATTTTCTGTTCCATTTTTTCCCTCTGCTTTCCCTCTTGAACGCTAATTTCAAGTATGTTATCTCAGAGATCTCTGACTCACCATTCATTTTTAAATAATTTTCTTTCTTTTATTTTTATCTAAGAAAGCATCAGAAAGTTTGTGTTGATATACCTATTTTCTCTCTCATCTCCTTTTAGTTTCAGATAATGCATTTTTCAGGTCTAAATTACCATTTGATTCTTTTTATAGTTTCCATTTATTTGCTTGATGCTCTGTGCTTTCATATATTAGGTATATTTGTTATTTTTTACTTTTTTCTCTTTTTTAATTTTAAAGATATGGGGTATATTCAGGGTTAGGTATACAAATGTTCATTATGCAGGTAATCTTGTTGATGAGATGCACCCCTCCCTTCCCTGGCAGATTCCTTCAACTGCAAATCCCACTCCCCTCCCCTGGCAGTTTCCCACTACTGCCAATTCCTTTCTTATAGTATTATGGTAATTGTCCAGGGTCCTCTTATGGTGGTACTCAGTTCTTTGCTTCTGTGATAGATCACTGAGTATTATAGTCTCTAAGTCCATCCAAGTTGCTGCAAAGTTCATAATTTTGTCCTTTTTCTGGCTGCGTAATATTCCATCATGTATGTGTATTTTTTTATCCAGTCCACTTTCAATGGGCAGCACAGTTGTTTCCATGTTTTTGCTATTTTTCTTTATCACTTCCTGAAACTTTCTCTTCTCTCAAATGCAATGTCTTTTATTTTCATCACATTTCTCCAATTTGCCTTTTTTTTTTAACTTGATCAAAAAAGAAGCACAAGGCATTAGTCCGTATCTGTTAGAATTTTCCCCGGGGTAGTTAGATGGAGATAATATAAGATAACAAAATGGTCAATTTAGTCCGTTTGACTGTGGATGTGGAATGATGAACAGGTGCAATGCTAAGCTACTATAATCAGGGAGAGCTTCTAATAAAGCCACCCAGACAGAATCATAAAGCTCATGCTTCCAAATGATGAAGAAATTTTATTCTGCCTAGACTCAGACATGAATTCTTCCTGCATAAAGTACCAGAGCATAAATCTCATTAATCTAAGTAGGTCGAGCTCACAGCAGGCTCAGAAAGCAAGAGTGGACCTGCCTCATGGCCTAAGATTTGACTCAACCTACAAGCTAACAAGGTAACCTGCCACTGTCTCATGAACACTCCAGAAGATACGAGACTTCAGGGCCAAAGATTTAAAAAATGTTATTACTCACAGCAAAAGCAGTAGTCACAGTGTCAGCAGAATTGCATCAACCTCTCAAGTTCTTCATTCCAAAGGAGCTTGGAGGGACCAATGACACCCACACCCACAGTGGGTGACATTATAAAAGAGAAATCCCGAGTTTGGGGTATTCACTGCTGTTAGAGTTAGCAGAAGCAAGTCTGCTCTTTTTTGGAGGGGAGATGGTACCTCATTCTGCAAATTTTATCTCACTGCGAACAAAACCTGAACGCAGGTAATAGAAGCCAGGGGCTTGTGTTCTTGGGATTCACTGAATTCATGAATGAGCACAAAAATTACAATGAAACCTGTCTCCCTGCAAGCACCATCCAAATAGAGAAGCCATTTTCAGGATAATAACCATTGGTGGCAGGCATTTTATAAAACTCAAAGTCATTTTAGAAATACAGTTAGAGGTAAAGATTGTGCTTCTAATTTGAACTTGAAATAATTGCATGTTAAAAGAATTAGTAGGATCACGCCTATAATCCCAGGACTTTGGAAGGTCAAGCGGGGAGGATCATTGCTTGAGGCCAGAAGTTCAAGATCAGCATGGGAGACAGCGCTCACTCTGTCTCATCTCTACAAAAAATAAAAATTTGATCAGGTGTGGTGTAGTCCCAGCTACTTAGGAGGCAGAAGCTAGAGAATTCCTTGAACCCAGGAGTTCGAGGCTGCAGTGAGCTTTGATTATATTACTGCCCTCTAGCCTGGGCAACAAAGTCATACTCTGTCTCTAAAATAAATAAATATCAGCATTCTCTGATATGCTCATGAAACTCTCTGAAACAAGGAAGTGACCACATCGGACTTAGCTCAAATCCCAGCTATGCCACTTATGAACAGAGAGACCTTGATCGAGTGACTTGATAACTCCGTGCATTCGTTCCTCATCTGTATTAAGGAAGTAATAACGGTAACAAATTATTAGGCCACTATGAGGATTAAACAACATGATTAATGTAGAAAGATCTATGGGCATTGGTTACCACCACTACTGGGGCTATCATCCTGCTAACACACTGGGTGGAAATCATGTAGAATGCACATCGAATAAAACCAGGACAATGAAAATAGATGGAAACGTATTAGAATTAGCACAAAGTTTTGTTAAGTATTTCACCAATAATTGGGAAGGTTGAATCAGCAGTCAATGTAGGAATCTAGTGTTTGTTATGTTTAGTGTGCCATGTACAATGTAGGAATCTAGTGTTTGTTATGTTTAGTGTGCCATGTACAGGAGGTGCCGAAAAATGTATACACATCTTAAGAGACTTTAAGAGATGTTTGCCATCATCAGAAGTCTCTGGATGAGCCAGGCTCGGTGGCTCAGCCTGCAATCCTGCGCCTTGGGAGGCTGAGGTGAGTGGATTGACTGAGCCCGCGGGTTCGAGACCGGCCTGGGCAACTCGGTGAGACCTCATCTCTACAATAAATCAAAAAATTAGCCGGGTGTGGTAGCGCATGCCTGCGGTTCCAGCTACTTGGAAGACTGAGTTGGAAGGATCCCCGGAGCCCACCAGGTCGAGGCTGCAGTGGCTGGGAACGGCCGCTGCACTCCAATCTGGGTGACAGAGTGAGACTCCAACTCAAAAAAAAAAGAAGTCTCTGGTTGTTGATGGTCACCACTTTGAGCACTTCTTAAAATTGCAGATGTCAAACGTGACTTGTATTCATCTTTTGCTATCTGTATAGAGTATTACAATTTTAATAATTTTTTCCTTTCTTAAAATGTGTATACATGTTTTTGGCACCCTCTGTATAATTTTATGTAAATTTCACAAAAGCACACAAAATCGTTCTCATGTCATAATGTTCAATTATTTATCTGATTGAAAAACTCTGTTGTCGCAATAAAAGAAATGAAAGTCTGTTTATGGGCTGACATGCTGTCATGTGATATTCTAACCACCCAGGCTGGGTTTGATGGCCGCTTCAGTGACTGAAACAGAAGATGAGACCTGTAGAGCCCATAGACGGCTGTCTTACCAAAGCTGCCTTACCTGGTGGTGTGTCCTAAATGTCACAGCCACTGCTACACATCAAAGAACTGTCCTCAAGAGATTAAAAATCAACTCGCTCAGACTTCCACTTTTGGAAAGATGGGACAGAGGTGTTCTTCCTCACTCCCCCTGCCACATACGGTGAAAAGCCCTGGATATTCTGTAGGAGACAAACATGAGAGCCTCTGAGAGGCAAGGGAGAGGTCACATCGCCTGGGGCAACATGGCAGTGAGTTCCTGGGGGACAGTTTTAGCTTGGGTCTTGTTTTCTGTTTCTGTTTTTGTTTTCCTCACTTATCTCACACTTGGAGCTGGAGAAGCTGCAAGCCCAAATGTCAACAGGAATACATTGAAAAAAAAACAAGCTCCAAGAAAAATGCCTGACATCTTTGACCAAAGAAAGGAACATCTTAGTAGAACTGAAAACTTTCATATGATAACTGCTCTGCTCCAGCCAATAAAATGACTGTGGCCCCATTCCACCCATGCCAGAACAAGTGAGAAGTCTAAACCTCCACTTCCTCCAGGGTGAAAGGATACACCCCAGTTGCCCTACTGAGGAGGCCATAAGGAAGGCAGAGGAGGGAGCCAGGATGTTACTCCCTGCAAAATGGTCGTGAGGCTGCCCCACTGCAGTGTCAGTGAAACCCTGTGGAGAACTCCACCCCATCCAGTAGCAATGAAGTACCCCACTCCCTCCCTGGTACGTGGGTTTCACAAGCCCTTGTGGATGGCCAGGCTTTTCGCCTCACTCAGCAGTCATAAGATCCCTCTCCAAGGTGTCACTGGAGGCCATGTGGGGCTCGCTGATGAGGCAATCCTGCCCATCCTCCCCAGGAATAGGAACAGGGGCCCTCTGAGGGGCCAGAACTCCCATTACTTCCCAGCTGTAAAAGGAAACCCTCTCCACCTTGGGAATCTGTGGAGAGCAAGGGACTGGATTTTTACCCCCAACTGACAGCAATGAGGCAACTCACCCCGTGTTTTCCCTTCAAAGGCATGTCAGAGGAAGACAGTCAATACGGGTTTCAACAAGACCCAGGGTCTCATAACATAATACCTGGATTCAATTTTTTTAAAAATCATTCATCGTAGCAAGAACGAGAAGAGTCTCAGCTGGAGTGAAAAAGACAATGAATAGATGCTAACACAAAGATGACAAAGGTGTCAGAATTATCGAATAAATACTTTAAAGTAGTCACAATAAAAACACTTCAATGAGTTATTATGAACGTGCTTGAAACAACTGAAAAAATAGACAGCACGTAAATAGAAGATATACAGAACCAAATGGAAGTTGTAGAACCGAAAAACACAGTAACAGAAAACTTTAAAAGCTCAGTGTGTGAGTCTGAGAGCAGGATGAAGGGAACAAAAAGATTCAGTGAGCTGAAAGCAAAAACAGCGTAAGTTACCCAATATTAAGAAGAGAGTGAAAACAGACTGGAAAAAAAAGTAAATAGAAAAGACATCAGGATCTAAGAGATTCTAACAAAAGATCTAACATTCTTAGCACTGAAATTCTAGAAGGAGAGGGGAAATAGAGTGAAACCATAAAAGTATTCACACGAATAATGGCTGAAATGTCCCAAATTTGGCAAAAGACGTAAACCTACATATTCAAGAATCTGAGAGAATTCCCAACAGTAAAACCCTAAGACAGAGCAAATTTCTGAGGACTAAAGACGAAGAAAAAAATATTGAAAAAAGCTTGAAAGAAATAACACATTACCTATATTGAAAAATACTCAATAACAACATACTTCTTACTAGAAGTCATGAAGGCTATAAAGGAATAACATGCTTTTTAAGTACTCTACAACTAGTGAAAAGTATCCTTAAAGAATGAACAAGAAACCAACACGTTTTCAGATCAAGAAAAACGAATTGAATTTTCTGCCAGCAGATCTACCTTTAAGAAAAAGTGTTGCTGGAGAAAATTCTCTCAAGAAAAAAGAAATAATAAAAGGAGGAATCTGGGAACATCAGAAAGGAAAAAATTACAAAAGAGAAAATTAAAATATGGGCAAATACATTTTCCTTCTCCCTTTGAGGGTTGAAGACTAAATTATGACTGAGAGTTGAAAAAAATTTATATTTTCTGATGGAGTTCGAAATATATGTAGAGGAAACATTTATGACAATTGTGCTATAAATAAAAGAAGGCAAAAGAATGTATAGAGAAGTAAAGTTTCTATACTTGAAATGGTAAAATGTCAAGACCAGTAGACTGTGATAAACTATGTGTATATAATGCAATATCTAAAGCAGTTACTAAAATAGCTATACAAAGAGATACTTTAAAACACTACAGACAAATCAAAATGATATTCTAAAAAATGTGTGCAAGAGACTCAAAGGAAAGCAGAAATAAAGAAATAAAGAAGCTAAGATCATAGGGAACAAACAGAAAACGAAAATAAAATACCAAATACCAGTCTTAAATTCGAATGTATTAGTAATCATATTAAATATAAATTGTCCAAATACATCTATTAAATAACAGAGATTGGCAGAATGGATTTGGAAACATGACAAAACTATATCTTGCCTACAAAAAATTAAATTCAAATATAATGATTAGTAGACTAAAAGTAAAAGGATGGGGAAAATATATATTATGCAACCATTAATCAAAACAAATCAGGAGTTAATATATTAATATCAAATGAAGTAGACTGCAGAGAAAAGAAAATTGCAATAGGCAGAAGCATTATATAATGATAAAAGAGTCAATCCACTGAAACATAGCAATTCTAAATGCAAACTACAAAGCTGCAATATATGTGAAAAGTAAAAGTAGATAGAACTAAAAGAAATATAGAAGATATATATATAGTTTATACCATGGGTCACAGAGAACCTCATGCCCAAAAAAAAAAATTGACCTGACTTAAAAAAAAATACAACATGTCAAAATTAGTAAGACACCGCTAAAACAGTGCTGAGAGGCAGCTTTATGAAATTAAGTGTTTATATGAGGAAACAAACTTAAATAATCTCAATTCCTACTTCAAGGACCTAGAAAAAGAAGAGTAAAGTAAACCCACAGCAAGCAGAAGGAGGAAAACAATAAAGATAAGAGCAGAAATCAATGAAATTGAAAACAGAGAACGGCTCAAGATAAAATGCGGGGTGATCTGGTTCCCAGAGCTGAGATGGATTTAGTAGCTATAAATAGTACTGTCCATTTGCAATCTTCCTCCTGCTTTGAAATATGAAAGATAAAGACACAAAAGGAGGCCATGGGGTGCCTTTCTAAATAACACTTCCATGAGAGTCAGGATCCTTAGTTCTCAGTAGGTTCAGGAGAAGTTTCCATCCACTACCCTACAAGAAAATGTGGCACAGAACATTATTTACTTTTTCCTTTAACGGACTTCTGAATTCCATGTGCATCCTCTCTCTGAGTATCCTATATAAAGCAATAGAAAAAAGCAATCTGAAAATTAATCTAAACCTTCCATCACGAAAGAATGTCGTGGTGACATGTGATACAATGGACATGCGATCTCCTTCCCTAAAGCAAGTCAGAAATCCCTCGTGTTTGATGCTCTGGTTTGATACTGTGAGTTGACACATTCGAATGAAAGAATAGAATTTGAAGAAAAATGAGGCCTACCTAGCAGGAATGAAGTTTTGTAAATTTTGCATCATGGGGCACAACCCCCTACCCTGCGTGACCCCCAACTTTGCCTTGCTACCCAGATGTCAATTTCTCGTCTATTAACGTGCCCATTTCAATGATGACAGCAAAAAGGATAACCTAGAGACGTGTTTTGTTTTGTTTTTGCTGTGTCAGCATTACTTAAATAATAGTTTCACTATTCACTTATAATATCACATTGTTCAAATTGTTCCTAAACTTGGAAAATGAAAGACAACACCATGCACGCCATAGGTAGGAAGGCAAATTTTGTATGTCTGAGTGGATTGTATTTATGTAACTCAATCGTAACACAGAATTTTCTAATTCTAATCTGATATCAGCTAAATGGGATAATTTAGACATGTCAACATGTAATACCACATAAAATTTTGTCACTTAAGTAAAGATAAGCTTATTTGACATATTAGAAGCACGCACAAGTGATCATCTAAAATGAGGGATTGAAGTCTACTTTTTTTTTTTTTGAGTCGGAGTCTCACTCTGTCACCCAGACTGGAGTGCAGTGGCCGCTCCCGGCCACCGCAGCCTCGAACTGCTGGGCTCCGGTAATCCTTCCGCCTCAGCCTTCCAAGTAGCTGGAACTACAGGCGCGCGCTACCACGCCTGGCTAATTCTTTGATTTATTGTGGAGATGAGGTCTCGCCAAGTTGCTCAGGCAGGTCTCGAACCCACGGGCTCAGGCAATCCATTCACCTTAGCCTCCCAAAGCGCGGGATTACAGGCTGAGTCACAGAGCCCTGCTTGAAATCTACTTTTATTGCTAGATATTATAGTATTTAATGTTGGAAGTTTTTAAGACATATATGATATACAAATATATCATAAATATACAGGGGCTTCCAAAAATGTATACACATTTTAAGAGATGTTATCTCTGTATTACTTTTAGTTTGCTGTAATCAGAAGCGTCTGGACACTGATGGTCACCACTTTGAACACCTCTTGTAATTGTAGAAGTCAAATGTGACTTGTATTCACCTTTTGTTATCAGAATATATTGACTACTATAATTTAATACTTTTTTTCCTTTCTTAAAATGTGCATATGTTTTATGACATCCTGTGTATAAGGAATATTGTTAAACAAAATATATAATACATGGCAAGAAGAACACAGACTCTGGAGAATTTGGGTTGAATCTCAACTCTGGGCTAAACTCACCTGCAGTATTTGGAAAGTTATATAGACTCTCTAAACCAGGCATTCCCCATCTGCTAAAAATAATAATAACATACATTGTTCATGTTAATTCACTGCACTGAGTTAACTCATTTTTCTCTTAATTACCCTCAAATGAGTAAACCATTTACATTCTCCCCGTTAAAAACAACAACAACTAAAAAAACAAGACTTAAAGAAAGTAGCTTGCATGTGGCCATAAGTGTGATTTGAGCAGACCCAGGACGTGAACTGAGGAGGGCAGATTCCTAGCCCATGTCTTGAGCCAAGTGTTCTACATGTGGTTTTATTTCTTGGGTCTAAGGGTAACACATCCGTAAAAGTACTTGGCCCATAGAGCTGCCTACAATCAATAGTTTTATCCTTATTACTGTTGGTATTAACAGTATTCGTATTCATGTAATATCTCAAATGCCTAGTGAAATAAGCCAACACAAATGATGCCAGTTCCTATAGCCCATATCTAGCCTAATATAAGCTGTCATCGTATGCAGGTGACTTGTCATTTACCTCCACATCAGCTGAACTCATCCACTGAATGCTAATCCTCAACCTTGTTTCCGTTTTCCCTTTCTCTCTGTTTCTCTTGTGATTCTTATCACACTCCAAGGAAGTCTAAACACCTGCCATACAGAAGAAGAGACCATGGTCTACAAAGGTCTCATTCATGCACAACTGATTTTTTGACACCATCTGTCATATCATGTTTAGATCAAAGTACGGAGAAGTAAACTGTCTACACAACATTGTAATCAGAGAGGTTCAAGTGTCGGAATCCTTAGCCTCAATGCATGGTGTCAAAAGGCCAAGGTCAACAAGCTTGATGCAAAACGAAGAGCAGAACAGCCAATGGAACCACCCCACAGCTACCTATGTTGCCAAGTGTGTTCCGGAAATTGACGCTCATATTAATTACATTATATAGTTATGGATGTCTATTAGTTAGCAAACCTAAGGCTATAATTCAAAGGTTGGAAACAGATATAAGAAATAAAATCCAGTGCTATTCACAAGATTTTTTTTATGTGAGTGGAACTAGATTTTTAACTTCTAAGCACCTTCTCTATCAGAAGTTAGTGATTTAAACGATGTCTTGTGATTATAGGTTCTAGTATGATGACGTAATAAAAAGTTTAAAATTCCTACACCATAAAGTCCTCTGGTTACATTTCTTGGCATATACTATAGAAAGCCCTGAAAAGATCCAGGATAGAAATTAAGAATTCACACAGGACATTTGGCACAAAAAATAGAGTGTGCCCTTCATGTCAACAAGAAATTACCTAAAAACAGCATGCAGCTATGCAGACAGAAACCAGTGTGTTCCAGTCACAAAACTTAGACGGGTCTACCTCCCATTCAGGCTGTCTGTGAGTCAAAAATAATACACGTGGAGTCAAAAAATCAGTTGTGCATGAATGATCTCGTCATGTGCATTATCCAGCTGGCCCATTTGGCCACATTTGATGAACTGGCCACACGGTGATGTCCCACAGTTTTTAAGACACCTCTACTCGCTTGCATACACCCTACAACCTCCACCCTTGTTGCCTCGGTCTTAGACCTTCACGAGGACTTCTAGCACAGACGCTGTCTGCCGTGCTGCCTCTGCTATGACTATGCCATGATAGTCTACATAGACATATGATATACACAACTTCATATGATATATGACTACATAATAGTCCACGGTCACTTGGATTTTCTCAACTGCATCCTCATCCTTTGGTTCCTCGACCTTTCTAGGATAGACTCCATCTTCCTTACATGACATGCCAATGCCCACATCATCTGCCCTCTGCCAACTCTCCATGCTTATCTCTTCCTCACTGCCTCTCTCTTCCCCGC
>CAUYQG010065208.1:0-16216 GCA_963574415.1 Tarsius wallacei | reverse complement strand
CCGGCTGATTTTTTGATTTATTGTAGAGATGAGGTCTCGCTTGCCCAGGCGGGTCTCGAACCCGCGGGCTCAGGCAATCCACTCACCTCAGCCTCCCAAAGGCGCGGGATTACAGGCTGAGCCACCGAGCCCGGCTTAAAGCTAGATTTTTTAAGGACTTCAAAGTTATAGTTTGGGATAACAAATTCTAGAGATAGATGGTGGTGATGGTACAACATTGTGAATGTATTTAATGCCACTGAACTGTATACTTAAAAATGGTTAAAATAGCACATTTTACATTAGGTATATTTTACCACAACTTTTTAAAAGAAATAATTTTTTTTTTTGGAAAAAGATATTAAGGGTGTCTGACCTCATGTTACGCACTTCTCTCCCCATGTGGTTGCATTCACCTAAAGTACTCATGGAGTTAATCTCCTAAACCAAGGGTTCTCAAAGTATGATCCTTGGGTCAGCAGCATCATCATCACTTAAGCATTTGTTGGAAACAAATTCTCAGACCTACTAAGTTAAAAGAAATTCTAGGGATGGGGTCCAGCAATCTGTTTTAACAAAACCTTCCTGGTGATTCTGATGAATCACTGCTCTAGACCCTTAAAGGTATTTCAGGTTTTGCTTTATAAGGAACAAAGTGTAGTGGTCTAAATTATTTTGACTTTTCTCGGTTATGCCTGAAGAACTAGACTCTTTTAAAACTAACCACAAACTCCCATTTTCCTCTACCCATATAAGTCAGTCACATGAAGTTGTACAAGTATGCCCACTGTGCAAAAGTATCCTGTCAAGGGGGTAGGCATACAGGGACCACAACAAGCCCATGTCCCCTAGTAAAGTCATGACCCTGGCCCAAGCTATGTTAGCCCAGAGAAAGAGGGCTTTTTTCTTATTTGTCATCCAAACAGAACACCTTTTTAAATTTGCACAAATTCACTACTAGAGTTCTACGTGCAAGCAGCAGCACTACATCAATGCATGAATAACAGTAACACCAGCCACTTGTATACCTTAGCCAAGTAGCAAGGCACTACTGGGGGTTCTCAACAATTTTTTTTAAATATATTCTCTCCTAATGCAGTACTTCTATACAATATCGTGGTCAGGTGGTCACCATTCAATCTCTGAACCCTTCCAATGCTTTGCTATTTAGAGGTAGTAATTCACATGGTTAGAAAGTTTCTCCATTTCACAGAATCACTGTGAGGCTCACCTGATATACCAACACTCTAAGTGCCAAGTGCTAACTATACTTAAGGTACATCTTTATAATGCTGGGCTGAAATCTCCCTCACTATAATTGTCATCCACTGCTCCAAGTTCTTCCCTCCAAAGCATATCACAGTAAGTGCAATCTTTCTACCACAGAGTAGTGCTTCTTGTATTTGCAAGCAGCTGGAAGTATTCTCCAAGTTAAACCTAACCAGTTTTGACAACTGTTCCTCATTTGTCAATTTCAAGATTTCCATTTTGGTCACCCTCTTTTGGACACCTTATATTTGCTGATATCTCTCTTAAAATATGACACACAAAATAAAAACAAATATTTTAATCCTTCATATCTCAGCTTCTGAAAACAACAGTTTTGACACATATAGATTAGAACAGGGTACCACCTACCTTGATGAATACACAGCACTTCTGTTGCTGCAGCTAAAGGCTAGGTTTTTTAAGCTGTTATATTACACTATTAGATGTCAAACTTATGAATAAGTAAGTGTGAAAGTATCCTGAGTTCCTGAGAATATGTACATGTATAAATGATTTACCAAAGTGCTAACCCTAGATAATAGTTATATTCTTTTTATGCTAGGTCTGCCTATCTTTTACTTTGTAAACTGCTTTTATTCTCCAAAGATAAATAAAAGCATGTCCTAATAATCTCTTGTGTTCTGGCCTCACACTTCAGCCTATCAATAGAATTTTGAGTATTTATTCTGTCAGTCAATATATCGACTGTCTCTGCCTATTACAAAATAACAGAGGGCATCAACTCCTAAGTACATGAACCACAAGTTAAATAATAACTTCCAAATATATGAATGTTTCTTTGATTTTTTTAATCTACTCGCAAAACTGCCAAACTTTGTCACTTTATAAAGTTAATCTGCTCACTAATTAAAGCAAGCATGGCATTATTTAGCATCAGTTTGCAAAGAATTATGCATGTTCTCAAAATAACCGATCTAGATACTTATTTTCTGAAAAACTCACTTTACCTGGTTGATGAACAACTTTTCCAATTGTATGTTCTTCTTCTTCTTCCTCTTCCAAAATGAAGCCTCCTCCTGTGTCAATTATCTTTGGAGCTGCTTTTACATTAGCGATGCCTACAAAAAGTAAGTAAAAGTGGTCAACAATTGAACTAGGTAAGCCCATATGTTCCCTTGTGCATAAACAGGAAATTACTTTAAGTTCAATATATCAAACAAGACAAGGATGTCCATGAATACCACTCCTATTCAACACTATACTAGGCCAGGAACTGTGGCTCAAGTCTGTAATTCCAGCACTTTGGGAGGCCAAGGTGAGAGGACTGCCTGAGCCCAGGGGTTCGAGACCAGCCTGGGCAACTTGGTGAGCCCTTGTCTCTACAATATATCAGGAAATTAGACAGGCTTGGTAGCACGAGCCTGCAGTTCCAGCTACTTGGAAGGCTGAGGCAGATGGATCACCTTAACCCAGTAAGTCGATGCTGGGGTGGCCGTGAGTGTGCCATTGCACTCCAGCCTGGGCAACAGAGTGAGACTCTGACTCAAAAAAAAAAAAAAAGAAAACCAGCTAGTACAATACAGCAAGAAAATTAAAAAGGTATAAAAGTTGAAAAGAAAGAAGTAAAACAATATCTATTTACAGATGATGTGACTATATACATAAAATATCCACAAGAATCTACAATTAGAATTAAAACATAAATTCATCTAAAGATTCAAAGTGATTGTGGTCAAACCCCCAGCACTGTGTGTGTGTGTGTGTGTGTGTGTGTGTGTGTGTGTGTGCATAAACTGATGGGTCGGGGAAGAGTTCTGACAGTCTGATTTTAACATATATATGTAAATAGACAAGAGAACCTAGACTAGCCAAGATAGTCCCAAAGAACAAAATTGGAGGATTTACATTACTAGATGTAAAGACTTATTCTAAAACTTCAGACACTGAGATACTAGCACAGAGATAAAGAGGCCAGTGGAACAGAAGAGAGCATCCTGAAATAGATCCGCACATACTTAGCATTTAACTTATGACAAAGGCTCCATGGCTATTCAGTGGGAAAAGGATAATCTTTTCAGTAAGTGGTGCTGAGATTTGTCAAAGGAGTCACCACAATACAAAAAGATGCTTTTTCCAATAAACAAACTTTGGCCCTACCTCATATACTATGTGAAAGGACATAACATAGATTTAATATAACCAGTGAACAACCATTTTAACATTGCCTAAATCTCATGTTTTTCTAGTAGTTCACTTAACTTACCCAAGGACAGAACCCGTTTCTCAGGGGTAGCTATTGATAGTTGCTTTACAACTCTCTCCCCAGCTTGTTACTAATTAACTTTTCCATTTCAAATATTTGCTTTTACCCACAAGACCTAGTTAACCTAATCAGCCCTTTGTGACCTATGTGACACAGACCCCCACCACCATGGCAGCAATCATGCAACTAACACACCCATCTGCCTGCTGCCCATTACCTGACGTCAATACCTGAGCTCACCTGCCCCTTCGTGATAATGTGGAGCAGACCACCACCCAATCACGTTAATGACCTTCCCCCTTCAAAGGGAAGGATTAAAAGCACTCAACCATGAGCAGCCAGTCACCACTGCCTTACAAGACTCCTGTGTGGCCATGTGCTCTTTGAGCTATGGCCATCACCATGTGTCCTGGCTTTGGCCTCCTTCCCCGCCTTGGTGAGGTGAATCTCCTCTTTCTTCTCTCTCTCTCTCTCTCTCTCTCTCTCTCTCTCTCCTGTCCTCTGTCCTCTCCCCTCTCTCCTCTCTCTCTCATTTACTTTCTAAATAAACTATATTTTCTAATCTAACTTCTGTGCAATTCTTTGCATCTTTCATGTGGCACCGATCGCACACCAGACACCCACACTCCCAGAGGGCCTGACCTAACAACATTCTGGAGGCCCCGCTGGAAATGTGACCTAACAATAGGTGTGTACACCAAAAAAAGTTTAAATGGATTATAGTCTTGAATGTACAGGATAAAACAATACAACTTCTAGAAAAAAAAACACAGGAGAATAATTTCATGAACCTGAAATAGCCAAAAGTTTCTTAAACAGGACACAAAAAGTACTAAGAGAAAAAGTGCTAAACTGGACTTGATTAAAATTAAGAACTTCTATTCATCAACACATCATTATGAGAATAAAAAGGATGCAAACTGGGAGAAGATATCTGCAATATGATAGTCCCCCCTTATCTGCAGGGATTGTGTTCTAAGACCCTCAGTGGATGCCTTAAACCCTGTATAGTACCGAACCCTATATATGTTTTTTCCATCTGATAACCCAGATGGCCACTAGGTATCTAACCAAGTGGGTACAGTCACCATAAATGCCATATATATTGGACAAAGGGATGATTCAGATCCAGGGTGGCAATAGAGTCCTCTTGATATTTCATCACACTACTTAGTACTCAATTTAAAACTTATGAATTGTTTACTTCTGGAATTTTCCATTTAATACTTTGGGCCACAGTTGACCAAAGGTAACTGAAACTGCAGAAAGTGAAACCACGGGTAAGGGGAGCTACTGCATGTATATCTGACAAAGGACTCACATCCAGAATATATAATAAAATCCTATAAATCAGAAAAAGACAACTTTTAAAAATAGACAAAAGAACTGAATAGGCACTTCACAAATGAGGAGATCCAAATGACCAATAAACACATGAAAAGTTTCTCATCATCATTCATCACTGGGAAAATACACCTTAAAGCCATAATGAAATATCATTCCACTCACCAGAATGTCTACAATGAAAAAGACTGACAATACCAAATGATGAGGATGTGGAGCAACCAAAACTCTCATACGTTGCTTGTGAGATTGTAAATTGATATAATCATTGTTTGGCAATATCTGCCAAAGCTTAACATACACCTCCCCTATGACCCAGCAATCCCATCTCTAGACACAATAGAAATGAGTGCATATGGCCACCAAGAGATATACACAACAATGCTCACAAACGTCTTATTCATAATAGCCCCAAACTGTAAACAACCCAACTATCCATCAAAAGAGAAATGGGAAAACTGTGGAATACAAAAGAATCTATATAACATATAAATGAACAAACTACCAACACACTCAACAAAATGCATGAACCTCTCAAATACTGTGTTGAGCCAGACACTGTTATGATCGACTCCATTTATATTTAGTTCAAAAATAGATCATACTATTAGCCGGATTGCTGGGTCATAGGAGAGGTGTATGTTAAGCTTTGGCTTTGGCAGATATTGCCAAACAATGATTATATCGATTTACAATCTCACAAGCAATGTATGAGAGTTCTGGTTGCTCCACATCCTCACCATTTGGTATTGTCAGTAGCGTGCGCCTGTAGTTCCAGCTACTTGGAAGGCTGAGGCGGAAGGATCACCGAAGCCCTGCTGGTCGAGGCTGCGGTGGCCAGGAGCGGCCACTGCACTCCAGTCTGGGCGACAGAGTGAGACTCCAACTCAAAAAAAAAAAAAATAGATCATACTAATCACATGATCAGAATGGTAGTTAATTCTAAGAGTTACGAGTAGACAGTGACTAGGAAGGAGCAAATGGAAAACGTCTAAGTTTCTGGAAATATCTCTATCTTGATCACTATGACATTTATATGAGCTTTACATAGGTAAAATTCAGATGAGTACATTTTACATAGGTACATATGTTATACCTCAATTTTTTAAAAAATACAAATTTAGCATGTATCATTCTGCTATAGTCACTCCCCTTCTCTAGCCTCAGTTTCTTCCTACCTTAAATGAAAGGTCATCTCATTAAAAGCTTGTTTCCACTGTTATCAGCAATTCTCATATTATACTATATTATCTATTCATTTCTCTACATTCCTTCATTAGACTGAGTGACTTTATCTCTAATTCAGATAAATAGTAAACATCCCATGAAGATCTACTGGATGGATAGAAATGATTGAATGCACCAGAATATATGATTCTGATTTCATGAATAGGGTAGCAAAAGAATGGAAAGACCATAAGCACAATGAGAATGAAGACGGAAAGCTGGAGTAGTCAAGGCTATGACTTGAGCAGGATCTGAACACAGCTAAATCATGCCCAAAACAAAGCCCAATTTCTCTCTGCTGCTATGCCTTGCTGTTTCCTCAGGACCTTAGCACCACGCTTGGCATTCTAAAAAGTTTTTTCTGTATTTTTCATGGCATATGTCATAACAGGCAGAGAAAATGAAAATTGTATAGTACAATGAAATAAAAGTACTGCAGAGATAAAGACCCCAACTACAACACAGTTCAGTTCTTGGATAACTGCTTAAGAAATCTTACAGAATACTCATTCTACCCTGATCTCCATCATTAGAAGCTTGATTTAATACCAGCTTTTGCTCTTTTTTGCACTTCCTGTTCCACAGCCTTCTGCAGTACAGAGCTAGAAACTTGCATGGAATCATGAATATTAATATTAATCAGTGCACATGAACAACTTTGTCCTGACTCTAGAATGCCTCAAGTTGAGGAAAGAATAAGAGAAAATCACTATTTACTTTTTTTAAAATAATTTTTTTCACCAGAAGATCCTCACACCTCAAAGACCAGGACCATGAAAAGCAACCAGAATTTGCAGTTTAGGTGTCAATCTGAATATCAAGACAGGCAGCCGTACCAAACTCCGCCCTCTTCCTACTTCGGGCTGATAAAAGGGGGTAGTTGATAACACAGCTCTAAACTCTTACTCAACTACTCACACAGTATAGGCAGAGCTTTAGGACCACATGTACTTCATGTTATAGAGACAGTTCTGAAGAACTAACTGCCTGTCAACCAAACTATATGTTAAGCACCCTGGGAAAGATTATTACTTGACCCCAGTAATATCTATAAAAGAAGAATTTGCACTAAGAGATCTGTCCTTAATTTACTTCAACCAACAAATATGTTGTTAAGCATTTACTTTTTGCCAAGAAATCGTATAGGTCACATGTCCAAGGACGCATACTCATGGAATCTATGGATTAGAAGGAACCTTACGGGTTTGCCATCCAGTCTCTTCATCTATCTGATGGTTGAATCTCCTCTATTCCATGTCAGCTAGGGTTCTCCCAGTCTCTATTTGAGCGCTTCTAGTCATGGGCAGTTCCCTAGAAGCAATTCCTTCCACTTTTGGCAATCCCAATTGTTGAAAGTTCTTCCCTAACAATCACCAAAACCGCCCCCTTTCATCAGCTAGTCCTAGATACACAGGCCAGAACCAAGAACTAGCCTGAGTCTTCTCTCCGGGAGAGCTGAGTCCTCCTGCGGGGGCGGCCCATCCCCAAGCGAAAGACCGAAGCTGGACAGCCAAGGCGCAGAGAGAAAAGACCGGAACTGGGAGTGAGGAGACCTGGGTTCTACCACGGAATCGATCTCGGGACCCAGCTCGCACGAGCCTATCTGGGGACCAGGGAGGCGGGGAGCGGAAAGGGGCGAGCGCCGCCAGGGCCCAAACCTCCAGTAGCCGCAGCCGCCGTCGCTGGGTAGGGCCGCGCCGCCAGCCGGGCCTGGCGCAGCATCAGCGCCCGCTGCCGCTTCCTCTCGATGCTCGCCCGCACCGAGGCAGGCAGCTCCGCAGGTTGTTCCGAAGCCGCGGGCTCCAGTGAAGCCGCCTCGGCCGCTGCCATCTCCGACCTCCTCCGAAAACCTAGGTTCCAGCCTCGCGCACGCGCACTGCGTGCCTAAGTGTGCCCACTGCCCAGCCGCGTCACCGGCACCGCCCTTGCGCTCCCCTCCCAGGGCAGTCTCGGGGAGCGAGAGCGCCTGCGCAGTTAAGGGGACGGGGGTGGAAGGGTAGGGCGGCGGGTGGGGGGGGAGAGAGGGGCGATGGGTGGAGTCTGGGCATGCGCAGAAGCCAGGAATACCTACCGACCTGCTTGCAACCTGTGAGAAAGGTCGTTACACAACTGTTTTTCGAGAGGAAGATCAGACGTGCTAGCACATAGAAGGCTTCAGAATATGATAGCAACTTATAGTAGCAATACCAATAACAGAGATCAATAGGTAGCTGATATGATTTTATTTTGGATTCGTGGCCTAGGGGACAGAGCCTTAGATTTGAAATGAAAAGACCTGAGTTTAAACTCTCACTTGCTGTGTGACTTCAGACAAATGCAGCACCTGCTCCAAGGCTGGTTTACTTGAGATTGGTCATCTTTTCTAGGAAATATTCCTTAAGTGTGGATGAGCTGCTGCCAGGTATACAGTGGGTTTGGATTTGGGACAACTATCCCGACTTCCCACAATTGTGGCAAGTGGAACAAAAGAAACATTGTTTACTTTTCGAAAAATGTACACTTTGTTACAAGTAAAACAATTGAAACCAGAAAGTATTAAGTTCTCATTACTACATATACCATTTAGAATTGGTTTTCAGAAAGACCACCCGACACTAACGTTTCCCACTAATATTCAATGGTTAGTTTAAGAAGCACAACCCAGTAGTTCTAATCCATGGTATGTAGACATATGTGTGTATGTATATGTGTGTCTGTGTGCGCGTGTGTGTGTGTATGCAGAACCTTGTATAAAGCAGATATATTCTGAGATCTTCCTGTTGAACTGGAGATAGAAATCTCTAGCCATCCGCATCTTCTTTCCCCTTGGAGCCCTATCCATTTCTCCCTATCCATTGATCTTGTCCAAGTGAAAATATCTCAGACTCTGTAGCAATTTGGATGGATTCAGAGTCTATAATACTCAGTAATCTAGAGTACTCAAAGAACTGAGTACCTCATGTTCTCACTCATAAGCGGACCCTGACATCATAATTCTATAAGAAAGGGATTGGCAGTAGCAAGAAACAGCCAGGGGAAGGGGAGGTGGCACATAACATCAACAAGGGTTCCTGATCTCAAACCAGGTGAAGTGAGGATCAAAAGGAGGCCCCAACTTGACCTGTACGATGACCACTTGTATACCTAATCCTGAATTGTACCCCATATCTTTAAAATATAAATAAATAAAAAGAAAATATCTCTAACTCCCTAACACCAAAAGCACAAAGCAATACAAGAAAAAAAAAATAGATAAACTGGACTTCATCAAAATTAAAAACTTTTCTGCATAAAAGAACACTATCAAGAAAGTGAAAAAACCCACAGAATGGGAGAAAATATTTGCAAAGCAGATATCTGGTGAGGGTCTAATAGTCAGAATATAACAAACACTGTCAACAACAAAAAGACAAACAACCCAATCTGAAAATGAGCAAAGGACTTAAATAGACATTTTCTCACAAAAGGCGTACAGATGGCCAACAAGCACATGAGAAGTTACTCATTATTAGTTATCAGGAAAATGCAAGTCAAAGGCACAATGAGATATCACCTCACACCTACTAGGATGACTAGAATTTAAAAAGAAAAAAAAAGGGAAAATAATAAGTGTTTACAAGGATGTAGAAAAACTGGGACCCTCATACATTGTTGGTGGGAATGTAAAATAGTGCAGCTGCTGAGGAAAAGAGTTTGTTCCTCAAAACATTAAGCATAGAGTTGCCATAGGAGTAGCAATTCCACTCATGGAATTCCCAAGAGAACTGAAAACAGATATTCAAACAAAAACAAAAATTGCACACAAATGGTCACAGCAGCACTTTTCACAATAATCAAAAGCTGGAAACTACCCAAATGCCCATCAACTAATGAATGGATAAACAAAATATAGTATGTCCATACAAAAGAATATCATTCAGCCATAAAAAAGAATGAAATACCAATACACGCTACAACATGAATGGACCTTGAAAGCAATGTTAAGTGAAAGAAGCAAGACACAAAAGGCCACATATTGTATGATTCCATTTATATGAAACATTTACAATAAGCAAACCCATAGTGACAGAAAGCAGATTAGTGGTTGCCACGGGCTGAAGGGAGAGAATGGGGAGTGCTTAATAGATACAGGATTTCCTTTTGAAGCAATGAAAATGTCCTGGAACGAGATAGTGGTGGTCATTGCACAACATTGTGAATGCACTACATGCCATTAACGTTAAATCTTATTTTATGTGTATTTTAGCGTAATGAAAAAAAAAACTCCTCAAGTTCCGACTTGGCCCAGGTAGATAAGGAAGTTAATGAACTTAGCGAGGTGTGGAACTGAGGCAAACTGGAGCATGGAGGGCTCTCTTAAAGGGGGCTACTGCGCAACTTCAGCTAGTTATTGCAGAGAGAGAATCTGCCCCTGTTTTTTGCCAGATTGTCCAATCTTTCAAGAAAAGTAAAAATCAAAACAAAAAAAATTTTTTTTTTTTTTTTAGTTGGAGTCTCACTCCATCGCCCAGGCTGGAATGCAGAGGCACACTCATAGCCACCCGAGCGTCGACCTCCTGGACTCTGGCAATCTTCCCGCATGAGTCTTCCAAGCAGCCAGAACTACAGGAGCGTGCTACCATGCCCGACTAATTTTTTAAATCTTATTTTATTGTAGAGACGAGGTCTCGGACCTACAGGCTCAGGCAGTCCAATTGCCTCAGCCTCCCTAAGTGCTGGGATTACAAACTGAGCCACTGAGCCAGGCCAAAAATCAAATTTCAATACATGTACAAATCTCCAGGAATGCGCATTTTTTTTTTTTTTTTTTTTTTTGAGATGGAGTTGAGATGGAGTCTCACTCTGTCACTCACGGTCACCGCAACCTCCACCTGCTGGGTCAGGTGATCCTTCACTTCAGCCTTCCAAGTAGCTGGAACTACAGGTGCGCGCCACCACACACAGCTAATTTTTTTATTTATTGCAGAGATGAGGTCTCACCAAGTTGCCCAGGCTGGTCTTGAACCCCAGAGCTCAGGCAATCCTCTCTTCTCAGCCTCCCAAAGTGCTAGAATTACAGGCTTGAGCCACTGCACCCAGCCTAATGTGCATTTCTAATAAGCACCCTGGTGGCGCTACAGCACCATAGAACTCACTCTGAAGAGTAAGAGTTCAGATCACAGGTTCTCAAGCTTTGCTGAATATGGGCAGCACATGGAGAGTCTTTAAAACACCTATGCTAGCCGGGCTCGGTGGCTCAGCCTGTAATCCCGCACCTTGGGAGGCTGAGGTGAGTGGATTGCCTGAGCCCGCGGGTTCAAGACCTGCCTGGGCAACTTGGCAAGACCTCATCTCTACAATAAATCAAAAACTAGCCGGGTGTGGTAGCGCGTGCCTGTAGTTCCAGCTACTTGGAAGGCTGAAGCGGAGGGATCGCCGGAGCCCAGCGGGTAGAGGCTGCGTTGGCCGGGAGCGGCCACTGCACTCCAGTCTGGGCGACCGAGTGAGACTCCGACTCAAAAAAAACAAAAACAAAAAAAAACACCTATGCTTAGGCCCCACCCCCAGAGAGTCAGATGTCAAGGGTCAGACTTGGGATCTAAGCATCGAGATTTTGTAAAGCCTGGGTTCCCAACCCCCAGGAAATTCTAATGGGAAAACTTCGAGAACCCAGCACACTGGGTGACCTCTGTGGACTATGCAGCTCTCAGAGTCTCTGAGACTGTGAAATATTTCCAGAGAACAAGGTAAGTTTTTCCCCAAGTAGCCTTTAGAGAATTATTAGTCCCCAGACCTCCTCCCCAACAAAGCATTCCAAGCCTGAATGCTGGAGGATGTGACCCACAGCCCAGATACTGTACAGGCCCTGGTACTTTGAAACTCCTGGCAACCTGTGGTCTTCAATTGCCGGTAACTCCCTCTCCTTTGGCGTACTGACCTTTGTTAACAAGTTTCGTGTGACTGAGTCTGAATTGTTAGCTGACGCCTCCACCAGAGTAAAACGAGACTTCTTTAGAGAAGCGAAGAGTGCGTACATCCATCCCACAAGGTGACAGAGGCTGTAGGGCTCACCCAGGGAAAAGCAACATGAATCATTTTGGTAGGGACACAAAAGGAAAACAGGCAGGGAAAATAGACATGGAATGTGTTCCTGCCTCTCCCCACTCAGTCTTGGGGAAAACCTATGACGACATCTGTCATTCTGCTTCATACCTCTCTTACCTCACTGACTGTGATTCTGGCTAAAAGAGAGGTGCTTACCAACACACAGAAAGCCCTAACTGACCTCTAAAAAAGAGCAGGCAGATGAGAATGGAAACCAGGAAGGGGAACGAGGAACTTGGCAGGCGTCTTGACAGGACCTCCTCTCTAAGTGCCTTACTGGGGTTACTCATGCCTGAGATGTCAGGGTGTGGATGTTTTTGTTTCTATTATCTAGTAAATAGTACCTGTGTGTGGCCTTCTTTTTTATTTTCATTCCCCCCCCTCCACTCCATGCCCCATTCCCTAGGGCTTTATCCCTCTATTGTGTTCATTCACTTGAAACATCATTGGCGTCAATTCACAACAGGGGAACATCTGTGGGAAGAAACACACCAAGGGGGAAAGTCTTTCTGGGACAAGGACACAGGAACGTAGAAATTAGCCTGATCCTGTTGCCTTAGGCTGGATTGATTTAGTAACCCAGGAAAAGCAGTCTCTTTCTGCTACGATCAACCAGGCACACCCTCCCTCTGAAGAAATTCAGATTCCAACCTCCCTGAACTGAAAGATAAAGGGATTGAGGCAAAAACATCACAGCGGAGCTTTGATCAACAAGATGTGTGTGCAGAGAGATTTAGAAAACGTGTTGAGGACTCACAAGAATGATCTTTCCAAAAGCTGTAAGGAGTGGGAGAGGTTCCAACAATTCAACTAAAAACAGAGCCTAGGAAAAATGACTGTCAGCTTTGGACACCAAACTCCTCCATCACTCACTGATCAGCAAGGGAGGTCTTCTCCACTCTGCATCCTCCACATCCTGAATAGGACCTGGAGGAACTTGCTTCTCATTACCTCTTCCAAGAAGCCTGCTCCGACTTCCTCCTCCGGCTGCCTCTGAACCCCTTATGTTGGTGTTACGGCACTTAGCACACCAAAAGTGATACTCACCTGTCATCCTCACTAGATGATCGGGTCCTTGAGAGCTAAGACCATCTGATGCATCCCAATATCTCCAGGGCCTAGCATAGTATCTGGCAAAGAGTAGCTGCTCAGCAAGTGTTTGCAGAATTAAATAAATTAAATGAGCAATACTGAATAAGACTGGTTGCATGTCTCTCCAGCACTGAAAACTCACAGTCCAAAACTGAATCCTGCAACCACCTTGTCTCTGCTTATGCACTGGTGGTGATAGGAGCACTCTACTTTAGAAAAGCTCAGTCCATTGTAGTCTAGTTTGGGTCATTATTTATTGTAATAACAATAATAATAGCAAACACATATAGTGCTTACAATGTACTAGGTGGTTTTTAAGCATTTTAAATGTATTAATTAATCTAATCTTTGTAACAACCCAATAAGTATATTCACTAGTCTCAGTTTATAGATGAGACAACAAAGGCAGAGAGATGTTAGTTCATTTATTCAAGGTCACACAGCTAATATGTGACAGATCTCGGTTTAAGCAGGCACAGTCCAGTCCTAGTATTAATATTCTCACGTTATAAGTCTCTAAACTAGAATAAATCTTGGCTGGGCTCGGTGGCTCAGCCTATAATCCCAGCACTTTGGGAGGCCTGGGCCAGTGGATTGCATGAGCCCGCAAGTTCAAGACCAGCCCGGGCAACTTGGCAAGACCTCGTCTCTACAATAAATAAAAAATTAGCCAGGTGTGGTAGTATGCGCCTATAGTTCTGGCTACTTGGAAGGCTGAGGCAGAAGGATTGCCTGAACCCAGAAGGTTGAGGCTGCAGTGGCCATGAGTGTGCCACTGCACTCCAGCCTGGGCGACGGAGTCAGACTCCAACTAAAAAAAAAAAGAATAAGTCTTCTTCTTACTCCCTCTACTAGTGCTCATCCTGCATGGGTTAGTGCAGAGCTAACACAGAATCAGACCAGGTTCAAGCCAGTACTCCACGTAGCTAACCAAGTGGCTTGAAACAGAGAAGGCTGTTTCTGCCTGAAGCCTGGTCCTGAAGTTATCGTTGCCCATTTGAGTAGGACCAAGAGAGGATGAACATCCGGGGTTCGTCCATTATGGGATGAACTCCAATTCACTTAATGGGTCTATAAGCTGTGGCTTTCTGTTCTTGTACCACCCCCAATTGGAATTACCTTTCAATTACCTTTATAACAAGTGTGGTTGCAGCTTCAAACCACAAACCACTTATATTTTATTGGCAAGTGCTTCCTCTAGTAGTCACAATTCTGTTGAATAGGTGAAGTATTTATCACCAGGTACACTTGTTTTTGTGGTTTTTATGACACCCAGAAAGTGACTGAGTGTCTCTGGCCTCAATTCCATTTTTGGATTCACTGCCACTGACCTAGGTTAGCCCACACCAACTCTTATCTGAACAGCCTCTAAACTGGTCTCCCAGACTCCAGGCAGGCTCCATCTAATCCTTCTTTTACATGGACTTACAGCTTCATATTTCTAAAGTACAGCTTTGACCATGCCATGCCTTTGCTCAAAAATCACATATGGATTTCCAGGTAAAGATAATTCTAAGTTCCCAACCCCTGGTTCCAGCAGTCCTTTGGGGAAACTTTCCTTCTATCAACCATCATCATGAACTTTATGTTTTAGTCAAACTGGACAAGTTTGCATCTCCTAGACCTGTCCTGCACCACTTTGCTTCTCTGCCTTGCTCATGCTGATTTCTCTTCCTACAATTCTTTTGTTCAAACCTTCACTAATTCTTTCATTTCCATATTCATTCATTCACTCAGCAAAGTTTACTATGCCCCTGCTTCAAGCCAGGTCGTATGCTGAGAATAAGGAATACAGCAGTGAAATAGTCATGGTCCTCCTCTCAAGGAGCTTAACGTCTAATCTGGACTCCTGGTAACATCCATGACCATCTGTCATAATCTTACCTGAAAAGATATAATTTCCCTCTCCTTGGTGTGTCAGCTGAAAGTAACCTTTTTTCTCTTCTGGGGCCTGATCTTTGCCTCTCACCCCATCTCCCAAGTACCCTCATCTCCCACCTTCCATCTCGTATTATAATTGCACAAATGCCTTATTTCTCCTGGATGATACAAGATGTACTTGGCTTCTGAAGGGAGAATTCTTTGCATTCAGGGCCCAGTGAGGTAGCTGGCTCAGAGTGGCCCCATATCTAGCCAGTGCTGCTGATTGACACCGCACCCATCATTAGTCAGCGAGACCACAACTCAGAGATTACACCAAGCACTCATGAAAGGTAGTGTCTCCCAACTTTGTTGAGATATAATTTATTTACCATATAATTCACCCACTTAAAGTGTACCATTCAATAATTTTCAATATATTCACGGAGTTAGGCAGCCATCACCATGACTAATTTTAGAGGTCATCACCCAATGGCAGTCATTCCCTCATTTCCTTACAAACCTTCTCAGCCTTAAGTTACCACTAATCTGCCTTCTGTCTCTATAGATTTGATCATTCTGGAAATTTCAAGTAAATGGAATCATACAATATATAGTCTTTGGTGTCTGCTTTCGCTTAGCATGAATAGGAAACCACAAGTTTATAACCCCATTAAGTGGACTGGAGTTCAGTTCATTACGAGGTTCATATGTGTTATAGTATGTATTGCTATTTCATTTCTTTATTGATGAATAACACTGCACTGTATGGATTTGTCACATCTTATTTACTCATTCATCCACTGATGGGCATTGGGTTGTTTTCACTTTTTTGGCTATTATGAAAAATGCTGCTGTAAACATCCTTGTACAAGATTTTGTGGCCGTATGTTATCATTTCAGTTGGATATAAAACTAGCAGTGGAATGACTGGGACATATGATAATTCTGTTTTTAACATTCTGAAGAACTGCCAAACCTTTTTCCAAAGTGACTGCACCATGTGCATTCCCACAGTGTTTGAGGGTTCCAATTTCATCACATCTTTGCTAATACTTATTATGTTCTTTTTTTATTATAGTTACTTCAGGGGGTGGAACATGGTATATCATTGTGGCTTTGATTGAATTTCCCTAATGATGAATGGTGTTAAGCATT